>JBBBWG010031087.1:15122-32795 GCA_037176905.1 Azolla pinnata | reverse complement strand
ACAAAGCAGAAACAAATGGTAATACAAGAACAATGAAAGTGAAGTATGAAAAGTACAAGGGTAAAAGAAATAAAATGGAAACAATAAAGTACGTCATATTATTCCCATAGCTAACATGCAACATTGAATGAGGATTTCACATTTAAAAAATGATGTAAAATTTTTTGTATTTTTAAATTAATTTTTTTTTTGTGTATTTTTAAATTAAAAAATATATCAGGTCCACATGTACCAGAATTAGAAAACGAGCTCAGTATACAGCTGTGATACATTCTTTTGAGTGATCTATTAGCCATTAATAGTTTTTGTATTATCTTTCTTCTACCCATAAGAGATTATCAAAAAAAAATTATGAAGTACAAAGCCAACTAAGCAATGCAGAAAAATGATACATCTCATATGATGAGTCATACAGGGCTGAAGACACAGCCCTAGGGAAAGCAAAAGCATCAAATGCATAGCCCAAGATAAACCAAGAGAGCCCCTGAATAATAGGTATGTACCAGAGGACATGATATTTGTGATGAATGTCTGTAACAAGGCATGTCCTTTTCATCACTCACATGTCATGGTTTTTTCATTTCTTTAACAAGACCAAACTGATTTGTGAAATGGAGACAAGTAGAAAGAAGGAAGAGTAAATTCCTGACCACACAAATAAGCTACAAACTGCATAGAATCATAATGTTACGCACATTATTTTAGCTTTCATTTACAGTTCTCAAGGCGATGCACAGCAATCATGAACCATATAAATACCATCTACGTTCGAATATAATTCAAAGAGGTCTATCAGTAAATTATTGCTAAACAGTTCTACTGTTTCTATTATTGAAAAGAAAACCGGTTGCAAAAGATTACTGTAGGAATTGTGAATATTAAGTACTGCTACAGAGCATTCACCTGAAGTTTTGAACTAATTGATCCGCATAATGACATTTGAACAGTGAGGAAGCGCACAACTGCTGATGGTGAATATGTTGGTTTGGCATACGGCAGAAAACTCCCAACAGATTCCAGGTACTTGGTAGCACCTAAGAGGACTGACTGGCATGAATTGTGGATCTGAGGCATTATCGCTGCTGTTTGGAGTATCTTACTTGCAAATCCCCCATGTAGACAGATCATGTCACTCGAAAAGTGTTTGGCAAATCCACCTTCAAGATTGATTTTATTTGGAGAATGCAACAAACTTTTCAGCCGCAAAATTGCAGCAATAGAGATGAATAATTCTCCTAGCAAGTTAGAAAGTGTGGGCATTTTTCCAGAAAGCATCTCCCTTAATATTGAGGTTTGAGCATCTGAGATTTCGGGCAAATCAATAGAAAGTTGATTGGCTTGATTCATCATCGCTTCAACTACATCTGACATAGAATGCTTAGAAATTGAGCTTACTTCTCCAGCTGGCTTTTTATGGTGATCCTTGTGTAAATGCATGTCATCATCACTAGAAAGATCCATCTCTCTATCTTCTCTAAGCACATCACGATAATCCCTTATCTCTGCAGCACTGTGTTCACTGTACTCCTGACCTGGTATGTGTATGGTATTGGCTACATCAATCCAATGATTTTCATCACCATGAAGTTTTCCTTCACTTCCAGAAATAGCATTCACAACTTGAGAAACATACTTGTCTTCGGAATACTTATGTGACTTAATGTTTTTCGATTCTGTGGCAACACCATCATCAATCAGTAATATATTCTGCATGAATTTAGTTAAAAAACTTCCAATGGTATTCATGAAACTTGATAATTTATCAGGGAAAGCATCTGACCACTTTGTAAACCCACTTTTATCTAAATGGCAAATCTCATCAAAAGATTCCACGGTTTTGGTGACATTCCACAATATAGAACTTATAGCAGTTAAAAAGGTGACTGTGCCATAAGGATATTCTTTCCGAATGGTGTTTTCTTTTCTGTTAAATTCCTGCCAAAGTTTTTGCTCTGAAAAACTTGAAAATCCTTCTGATCTCATGAGCTCAGCGAAATATGTTGCCTCAGTGACCAGATTGCCGAAAAGCAAACCTAGATCAACGTCCAATTCCAATGGTGTAACAGCCGAAACTTTATCATTCATACTTCTCACTAGAAGCGGTTTAAGATATTCTCTGAATAAATTCTCGCTACAGAAGGAAAAGAGACCTTTAGTGCATCTTTCAAGAGAAAGTAGTACCTCTTTGTGTGAAACATCCTCCACAGGGTTCAAGACTTCCACAGAAAATTTGATAACACGCATAGAGAAGGCAAACCAATACATTGAAAATGATTCCTTGAGCACAATAGAAATGACAGAAGCATCTCTATGAGCAGCTCGGAGAACAGTATTTTTCAAAAACAAAGATTCAAGACACCTGCGACATGATACCAAAAGATCTAGGGCAGCCAACAGCTGGGAAGCTTTAGTACTCCTGCATGCTGCCAAAGAGTTCTTTCTCGAGTTGAGAATCAAAAGCACAATACATCTGAACAGAAAATAAGTGTATCAGAATCAACATATAAAGTTTAATCATGAAATAAGCAAGCATAGTCAAACTTACCTTTCAATCCGGAGTACGAAGCTAATGAACAGGAGAACAGATTGTGCCTCTATATATCCATTGGGAAACCTTGAGACTAAATTCATCAAATGCCCGCACTTAGTAATTTGCATGACATCAATGTTTGTGAAATTTAAGCTATAATCTTCAGAGACAGCATTGGCTTCTGAGCACATTGTTTGGCTCCTATTCAATTTTGGATAAGTAAACCAGCTACAACCTTGAGTCTCAATATAATCAATTACAGTTTGAAGTGGTAGTTTGAGTTTTGACAGAGATAGGTTGTCTTCCAATTGTCGGCAAAGTTCCTGTAAAAATATTTCCCGAACTGCCTGCACTGAACAGTTACACAGGTAAAATTTTGATTATGCATCATTGAAAGAGAATAAGCATTTATATTGTAATATTCCAAATCAAAAGTTATTAGTGTTTCACGGGGTTATCACTTCGACAGAAGGGTAAACCCTGCTCTAACTAGACTACAACGTTGGTCCACAACCAAGAGTTTCAATGAAGTTAGCATATTTCTGTAGATTGACATTGAATACCAAGGATTTGCAGTGCAGGCAAACAGCAAAAAAAGCTACTCACAACTAGAACAAGTTCCATCAAACTATGCAGTATCATCACACATATTTGATGTATGTCCAAGAAAATTCAGCGAAGTATCAGGAGATTGATAAAGAACGTTTGCTGCATGATAATGGTATCTCTGAGCTCATGACATCGTGACATACAGTACTAAAGATGAAAGCCCTTTTTAAGCAGAGAAAAAATGTTTCTTTACTAGACATGAAAATAGATACTGGACACAAGATAGTTCTGAGGTCATCTGCCTATAGTATACATGAAATTTTCATTATGATTTCATATCCTACTAATTTTGTCTGCATCTCAGGGAGATGCATGCATGTGCCGCTGGTAGCAAAAAACGATATCAAGATTCTGGGGGTCGTCTTTCTCAATTTCAACATGAAATAACTAAGAACTTTACTCGATGTAAGCTGGTCTCTAGAAAACATTAATTACTCTCTTCAACTACCAGAGTTTCTCGAAAGAATTAATCACGTTTCTTTAGTTAAGAGTCTCTAGAAAGCATTAATCACATTCTCTTTAATTAAGAGTCTCTAGAAAGCATTAATCACATTCAGACGATGGAATTGGAAGTCACTACTGAGATACAAATGCAGAGAAACGATGTCTAAGACAACTCTGGCACATGTGAACAAAATCAAATACTAAAAGGAATCTGATGAATCCCAAAAATAACAAATGTAAAACTTCACATCCTAGTCTAACAGCAACAAGCATAAACTATTACCTTCTCCTCATAGAATGAGTCCATGCTTAAAATATCCTTGGTGATAGAATACATGTTGCACTCATTCTTGCCATCACTCATATTATTGTCCGGTGATATTGTGAACTCAAGCATAAAACGCACGAATAATTTTAAGTCATCTGGGTCAGCAAAATCTGACCAAACACCAAGATTCCCACACAGCAAACCCCACCTTGCAGTTGCCAATGTTTGACGACTAAGACTTCCAAGTACTTTATTCCAACTTCCTTCAGAATTGTCAAAAGAGTCTAGCTGGCCTGAAGATTTTTGTTTAGTTTGAGATTTACTTCTTACTGCCATAGTATCTCTAATCCACCTTAGCAGGAAACTGGTTATAGCCCAAGCCTTTCTCTTAAGTTTTTTGTGGTGTCTCCGGAAATATTTTACATGGGAAGCAGTCGATTGATCCGTCACAAGCTTTTCATTATGATTCTGCGATCTATCTAAGGTTCCGAAGTCTGCCTCAACTAACAAATAGTGAACTGCTTTAATTTGTCTCTTTAAATCAGCAAGGCTCTGAATTCCAATACAAAGAAGGATGTATTCCAATGGTTCAACTTTCTTTCGTTTTCTTGCCTCAACCCACTCATGGATACTCGACAGAACATCAAAGACCGAGATATTCCCCTTCTTTACACAGGAAAAGAAGCATTCATTGCTCATTAAGTCCTCTACTTTAGAGCTTTCCCCAGTGTGTAACACCAACGTAGGATCATTTACAGATATGCTAACCTTTCTTGCTGCTTTTGGAGGCATTAAAGTGACACATCTCCTATACAGAAACTTAACTGACATATAGAGGCGAAGAAGAAGTGCCCACATTAGTGAAACGATGGCCCTTCCATTTCGGGAATTATAATCTTCTGTAGTCACCGATAAATGTTGAATACCCTCTTTTGGGCAACCATTGCTTTCAAACTGAGCACAAGTCACATTGGCATAGTTGAAGATTATATCACCTTCAGTTACAGCACTGTCCACTAAACTACCAAGAAAAGGAGTCAGACATCTATCCATCAATGTCCTCAATGATGCTCCAAACTGTATGCTATTAGATGCAGTGACATTTCCATGATCAAGGATGCAGATGTATAGCTCTGTGAACACTTTAATAGAAGCTTGCTGCAATATTTTGTGCTTATCAGTAGTATGAACAATGCTTGGCTGAATCATTTTCAAGGTTTGTTCTATGTCTTCACCCAGTAATCTCATGAAGGAAGCTATTTGGCCATCAGGAACCTCTCGTATCACTGAGGACAGCACTGTAAGGAAAGCTTTGGACATTACAATTGATTCTAATGCCTTCCTTGAAGATTTTGTTTGAGAAAACAGGGGATTTTCCACTCGAGTTATAGACCTCAAAAAATCACATAAACTGAATATTGCTCGCTCAACCTGACCAAAATGAAAGTGAGAAAATTCTTCATTGATGAAATTTCTTATGAGCGTGATAACTGTTATGTGCCATAACTCATTTCGAAGACAAGCTAATTATCAAAATTAAAACACACCCACACGTACAATTTGGACCAAAACCAGAAAGAAAAATTTTACAGGGGCTAGTATTTTATAATCACAATGATCACTCCGACAGAAAAGACAGTTATTCGTAACAAAATTATGTGCATGTTTAAGAGGGGCAGGCATACCTGCCGTAGCTCACAGAAAACCATCATAATCCTTGAAGCTAAATCAACCACCCTGCCCTTAACAGAAGCCAACTCTGACTGTGCTGTTCTTCCTAAAGTAAATTGGAACGTTGCCACAAAGAAAACTGCCATCCATATCTTCTCCAAGTCATCTTCAAGCACTCTGTACTCAAGCTCCAAAATATAGCCAACGCCTGAAATAGTAGCATTGAGGTGTTCCATCAACAGGGCCTGGAATTCTGCACTGCAGGTATTGGCAATGTTTTCAGGCGTCATTTCTCCATAGGACTTTTGAAGAGCTGTGTTAAAATGACTGAAATTACTGTATATCTTCTTGATAAAGTTTAGATTCACGAGAGTTGGTGTGTCCTCAGTCGGCACATAAACATGTTCCTCTTTTACCACCAAAAGAAGATCATTAGCCGAACTTAATAAAGATTTCAATCTTGTGAGATCTGTTATTGCAAAATCATTATTCAAGAAAAAGGTGTGTGATAAAACCTCAATTTCCTCTAACAATGGGGACATGAATTCTGCAAAAACTGCAAAGAGATTAACTCTTTCGGAATCTCTTTTCATATCAGGATATTCAGCTCCTGATTCAATATCCTGGTCAAGCAGTTGGTTGTCTGAAGCAATACCTTTTGCAGATGCAGCGCCCCTTAAAGGTCGTCTGTTCTTTAGACCAAGTAAGGTTGATGGCTTTAAGACCATCTGAGCTTTAACTTCCTGGATATAAGTTCTCAATAACCAAGCCATAGATCCTAGAGAACGGACATTCCCTTTCTTTACAAAGTAATCCAACTTCTGAAACAACAATTTATGATAGCTCAGAAAACTAGGATTTTCCTTTCTACTGACTGTAGATGGTTCATCTTTTGGCATGATATCCTCGCAAACTGACCCAGATTGTTTCAGCAATTTACACACATTCTGATAACCATCCAAGTGTGATCGATGAAACAAGCTACACCTTAGAATATCTTCAACAACACCTAATAATACCTTCTGCTTCTGATCGTCAAAGCCTACCATGCTATTACTCCCTCTCAAGCAAAGGAGACTTTCGAGCAACAAGTCTATAACAGACTGAAAGACTTTCCTAGGATTTGGTGATGATCCCAAAAACGTCACAAAACGTTGTAATATGAGAATAACTATATCAAAAATTACATTCCCAATCTTTTGCATAGGTGTTGAAGAATATGATACAGAAACAATTCTTAAGCACGAAATTGTCAGCGGTACCCACAAATCAAGCTTTGGCCTAAAAAGATCCTCATATCTGCAAAATAGCAGCTGAACAACATCATGGATTACTGTAAATAGTTCTTCTGTTGAATATCTTGCTTTCTTATCTCGATGGTTCTTCGTAATCTCAGTGCCACTGCTATAGAACAATGCATCTTCAGTAACCACATTGTAAGCCTCATCTAGTACATGAGATAGAGATTGTAGTATACCTAATGAGACAAAACCCACATTCCATGGAACGCCTGAAGCCAAACACCATTTCAGAATTTCCCAACAACGCATGTCTAAACAAGGTGCAACACTTTGCTCCAAAAAACTTGCGTGGAAAGATCTTTCCTTTCCTTTCACGTGAGAATTTGTGGCCTTGGAGGAATTGATTATTAAACCCTGTACCCATTCTGAAACAGCCGTAACAAAGTGATATCTAGGTACAAATCCATTTTCAAAGAAATGAACGGATTCTCTGTTTGAGTTTAGAAAAGAGCTTCCGGGCTTGATAAAACCATACACTTGTTCAATTTTCCTGTTTCAAGTAAGAACACGATATGTTTATTCTTTTTGAAGAAGTGAAACATATCTCATACTGTTCATTAGTTGAAGGACAATGAGTAAAACATAGATGATTCTCGGCTCTGCTGCATAAATATTAAAACTCTGGGGATCACAACAGCAATGCTAATAAACCTATACTCATCAGTTGAAAGGACGACCTAGATAGCTCTGGGTGTAGTGCACAAATATTAAAGCTAAGCCAAACATGAGAAATAGGAGATAAAAGCTGGGTATTGGTTTCAAGTACATCATCACATGTGACAATCAAAAGGAAGGCCGATATGTAGCACACGTTGAAGAGGATAAGGACCAAGATAGATATGAGTGACAAACAGCCATAACATGACAGTGTCACATATAACATGGCAAAGAGAAAGGCACAAATAAATGTGAGAAGGTGGAGATGTATGGCAGCAATTGGTACCTGTCTGATCAAATATTATGAGTTCCTTCCACTTATTGATGAGTCTCTTGTGGCTTAAGGAGATGCCACGATAGCATTATGAATTGTTTTCTCGTCTTTAATTCCTTCAAATCATGATAAAATTGGATCTGCCTCGTGTGTAAACTCATTTCAAATACGAATTATTAGAATAGCCTCCATCACGATGGGACTTATGAGTACAATCACTAGAATCATTTCTTAGGAAGGGGAAGCTTAGCATTAACATTAGAAATGATAGAGCATGTTACTGATCAAGACAGCTAAGAAGAAAGACACCAATAAAGTGTATGTTACAGCCTGGTTTTCTACTGATACCGATTGGGAGTTACTTACAATCAACATAAGACCTGATTTGCGAGGAAACCGAAAGGGTAGACAATCAAAAACATAATTTGGGATAGCGAATCCCAGTTTCAGAAAACAATGCTGAAGACGTATAAGACCATAGCATTGGATGAGAAATATCAGCTTCGAAAGCAAGGCGCCAAAAAACCAAAAACAGCAGATCGTTTTTCACGTCATAGAAAAGCACAGCATCGGACGGAAATGCAGGGTCAAACGAATCTTGAGAAATTGTGAGAAGACGCGAGGATGGGATAACAGCTTGCCTGTCCTGAGCTACGCCGCGGTTCTTGATGTCCTTCAGAAGATCGAGGACTGAGACGGGGTCGGAAACGTGTCCTGCTGTTGAGGTAGACACCACCGCTTGGGATTCCGGAGGTCGAGGAGGAGGAGGAGGGGGAAGCTCCGCTGATTCCGGAGCCTTCTCCTCTTGCCGCGTCTTCGCCTTGGCCTTCTTCTTCTGGAGAGGGCCATCGACACTGCTGGCATCACGGTGACGGCGATGATCGTTCGGTTCTGCAGGCGAGAAGGCGGGGGCGTGCGGGAGGCCATGGCGCTTCCTCTTCTGCTTCGCGGAGGCCATCTCTTCTGCTTCGCGCAGGCGATGGCGCCGCTGCTTCTCGCCTGCGTCTCTCTCTCTCTCTCTCTCTCTCTGTGTACATGTACAAAAAAACCTCTTGTGGTTTAAGAACAACTAAAAATAACATGTTACAGTTCTTCTTCTCCTGAGATTCTGAACTAAGATTTTGAACTGAAATCATCAGAAACTGGTAAAAATTAATCAAACGCCTAGTTTTGAAGAATCAGCGCTCGATTCATCGATTAACCCCGGTTCGATTAGATTCTGACATTGCCAACTCACTCCTGTTAATCGACGTGTGGTAAGGTGAGCGAATCGTCGGTTAGCGAGAAGTAGGGAGCGATTGGTAAGTAGCAGCAGGAGGAGCGAGAATCGATTCAACATGAGAAGAGATAGATTGGGTGCGATCGATAAGAGAAGCAGTAAGAAGTAGGAAGCTATTGGTAAATAGCAGTAGGAGGAGCGAGAATCGATTCAATGTGAAAAGAGATAGATTGGGTGTGATCGATACGAGAAGCAGTAAGAAGCAAGAAGCAATTGGTAAATAGCAGGAGGAGGAGCGAGAATCGATTCAACATGAGAATAGATAGATCGGGTGCGATCAATAAGAGAAACAGGAAGAAGTAGGAAGCAATTGGTAAATAACAATAGGAGAGCGAGAATCGATTTCACTTGAGAAGAGATAGATTGGGTGCGATCGATAAGAGAAGGTAGAATCAATCAACAAGAAGCGATTTTAAGGACTAGCAGTAGCAAGGGAGGGAATGGTTTTAAGAATGGACGCTTGATTCATTAATTAACACCAATTTGATTAGATTCTGACATTACCGACTCCTATTAACCAATTATGGTAAGTGAACCGTTGGTTAGCAAGAAGCAAGAAGAAGTAGGAAACGATTAGTAAATAGTAGCAGCAGGAACGAGAATCGATTAACATGAGAAGAGATAGATTGGATGTGATCGGTAAGAGAAGGATAGAATCAATTGGGAAGAAGCAATTTAAGGACTAACAGTAATAAGGGGGGGGGAAGCAAAATCAATTAGCGGGAAGTGATTAGGAATAAAATCAATCGACATTATATTGGTGCAGTTCATTGGGTGTTAATTTTTAGTGGAAGATAAGACCGGGCGTTAATTTGTACTTCCAGATTTTAGTAGGCATTAAAATGTAATTTTTATAATATTGCGAGGAGTTTTTTGGTATTTCTCCTATTACTCGTGTTTACGTAAAATTGTCGTCATTAATATGCTTCTTAATCACGCTTACATCCCAACAATCATCGTGTGTGCTTGTTGCTCGGTCTATGCCCGGCTGTTGTGATTTTGTTTTTAGGGTTCAAGGGTCAGCTTGGATTAGTAACACGATGGTAATCATAGATCTGCTCTTAACTGTCCTTGTCATGCGTTTAGGGTTTTAGGGGTTAATCTACCACCTCCGCTAGTATTAGTAAACAAACTGTTGTAATCGCCAGCATGTTGTTATCGAAATGCTTGCCGATTTGCTCTATTGCACTCAATAATGCCTTGATTGTGCCCATGGCACTGTTCCATTCAGCCCACGTGCTCAGTTGTTATCCATGACGCTTATCGATTTACTCTAGTAATACTCACCGAATCAATCTAGACGCCCGTGTAAAATCGTCAGTAATTACACAAGTATTCCTTCATCTGCAATATTAATCATCCATTGCAATGATTCAAACCCACATACACACATCGTGATTTTTTAATCGGAGAGATGATGCGCATCGACTCTTTTTTTTCTTGTGCAGTGCGAGGTCTTGTATATGCTTTAGAGGTTTGTAATTATTATTGCGATGATATGTATTAAGTCTAATTGCAGATCTGAAATTCGATTCTCGTCACAAAACATATCGGTTCCTAAAAGAGAGTATGATTGCCGGTGCAGAACATCCGGATATCTTCGAATCGACTGCAATGGCAAAGCTATCGTTCAATCGAGGTGACAGAGTTCTCCGAGAAAGCGAATGCCATTCTCATTTGCTCGATCTAATCTGGTGTGAAAAGAGGCAAGTTCACAGCGAGGAAAACCACAGTTCCGTATCGATTAACTGCTTCTCC
This sequence comes from Azolla pinnata, assembly GCA_037176905.1. Lineage (NCBI taxonomy): Eukaryota > Viridiplantae > Streptophyta > Polypodiopsida > Salviniales > Salviniaceae > Azolla > Azolla pinnata. The sequence goes on along the minus strand of JBBBWG010031087.1, from coordinate 22,004 downwards.
TCAGCTCGCAGTTACTGATGAATGATGAGATTAATGATCAGGGACCCATGCCAAAGCCAAAGAAGGAGCTTGATGTCATATCAGGCTTTTTCGAATGTGATGATGCTATCTATTGCTGATGTTCTCGACGTCGATTCAAATGCTGGTCCAAACGACGCTATCTATTGCTGATATTCTCGATGTCGATTCGAACGTTGATCCGAATGATCCTATCTACTGTTGATGTTCTCAACATCGATTCGAATGCTGGTCTGAATCAGAGCAGCAACAATAGACTTTTCCATCACACACATCATCCAAAAAACTCAGTCGGGTGAAATCAATGTTCGTCTTGCAGATGAGCGATCCGACAGTTCCAGTTGATCTGGGACACACACATGCATACATGCATGCCAACATACACATACATACATGCTTGCACATATAGACATACAACTATGTATGTTTCCATACAAACAAAAAACTATACACACTATGTCATACAAACACATATGTATGTATGTTTGCATACATGCATACAACTGCATGCACCACATCATACATACAAGAGTCCACACACATTATGCATGGTATGTTTGCATGACAAACATACAACCACATACACCATATCATACACATTTGTATGTACGTCTGTATATACATACATACAACTACATACACTAATATCATACATATACAGTCCAAACACATATGTACATGCATGTTTTGCATACAGTACATACATCACATCATACATACGGAACCCAGACACATACGTACGTATGTTTGTATGACATACATACATGCAACGTACATACGTACATGCACACATACCTACGTATACAACTACATACACCGTATCATACATAAACAGTCCAAACACATATGTATACGTATGTATTGCATACAGACATACAGCTACATACATCACACATACGGAGACCAGACACACATGTATGTATGCATGTTCGTATGACATACATACATGCAACATACATACGCACATGCGCGCATACATACGTATACAACTACATACACCGTATCATACATAAACAGTCCAAACACATATGTATAGGTATGTATTGCATACAGACATACAGCTACATACATCACACATACGGAGCCCAGGCACACATGTATGTATGCATGTTCGTATGGCCAACATACATGCAACATACGTATGCACATGCATGCATACATACGTATACAACTACATACACCGTATCATACATAGTCTCAAACACAAATGTACATGTATGTTTTGCATACAGACACACCGCTACATACATCACACCACACATAGGGAGCCCAGACACATATGTACGTATGTTTGCATGAAATACACACAGGCAACATACATACGTATACAACTACATACACCGTATCAGACATACACAGTCCAAACACATATGTATATGTATGTTTGGATACAGACATACAGCTACATAACACAGGGAGCCCAGACACATGTACGTATGTTTGCATGAAATACATACAAGCAACATACATACGTATACAACTACATACACCGTATCAAACATACACAGTCCAAACACATATGTATATGTATGTTTGGATACAGACATACAGCTACATAACACAAGGAGCCCAGACACATATGTACGTATGTTTGTATGACATACATACATGCAACATACATATATACGTACACAACTACGTACACCGTATCAATACGTACACAGTCCGAACACATATGTGCATGCATGTTTTGCATACAGACATACAGCTACATACATACATCATCACATCACACATAGGGAGCCCAGACACATATGTACGTATGCATGTTCGTAGGACATACATACATGCAACGTACATGCGCACATGCACGCATACATACGTACGTACGTACGTATGTTGCATGTGTGTAGGTGTTGGTATGTATGTATGCATGCATGCATGCATGTGTGCGTATGCATGTATGTATGTATGTATGTATACGATAGAGGAAAATGGGGTCTCGGGTTCGATTCCGGATAAGGCCAATTTGAACAAGAAACAAACAAGAACAGAAAAAAGAACAGAAGAAGAAGAAGAAAGAAAGAAGAAGAAGATGAAGAAGAAGAAGACGAAGAAGAAGAAGATGAAGAAGACGATGGCTATGGCGATGGCGATGGCGATGGCGAGACGCAGAAGAACACAGAGACATGCGCGACAGATACGGACGCAGAAGCTGCGGGGTTGCTTCCATAGCCGCGTTTCCCCTTTCTCTCTTTTCTGTTTCTGTTTTCTTTTTTCTTCTCTCTCTGATCTTCCTTTTGATTCCTGGGTCCTGATCTGCTTGCCCTAATTAGGGTTTCTTCCTTCCCCCACCCCTCATCAGCTTACTTAAACGCAGTCGCCCTCCTTCCCCGCAGGGGGTTTCTCCTTGCGGCCCAACAACGCATACAGGATAATTCGCCACGCTTCTGCTTGATTCTAGGGTTAGGGTTAGCGTTAGGGCTAGGGTTCCGGTCAGAAAAACTCCATTGCTTAACCTGACTTCCCATTCTTCTTCTTCTTCTTCTTCTGCTTTCAAAGGGTTAGGGTTAGGGCTCTTCTTCTTCTTCTGCTTTCAAAGGGTTAGGGTTAGGGTTAGGGCTCTTCTTCTTCTTCTTCTTCTGCTTTCAAAGGGTTAGGGTTAGGGTTAGGGTTATTCTTCTTCTTCTTCTTCTTCTTCTTCTCCTTCTTCTTCTTCCATACTGAAGCACGTTCTAGCTTCTCTTCTGCTAGGGTTAGGGTTAGGGTTTGTTGAGGTACCTCCACCAAGCCATTCTTCTTCTTCTTCTTCTTTCAAAGGGTTAGAGTTAGGGTTAGGGTTAGGGTTAGGGTTCTTCTTCTTGAACTGCTTCTTCTTCTTTCATAGGGTTAGGGTTTATTGCGGTGCCTCCACCAAGCCATTCTTCTTCTTCTTCTTCTTCTTCTTCTTCTGCTGCTTCTTTCAAAAGAAAGAAAACTACAGTTTTAGGGTTTCTGCCAGGAGCTTCCTTCCCCTCGCTGGAAGGTCTTGATTCGCCATAGATCCGGCAGAGAAGAAGAGAATTAGGGTTTTCGGAGCCTCTGTCGTTGCTTCACAGAAGAATCTATCGTTCGGATCCATCGAAATCCTTCCCAAACCTCCCATGGTTTCTGCTTCAGCAGCAGCAGCAGCTTCCTCGTCGGGATTCTCGACAAACCCTAATTCCTCCTCGTTGGCCGAAGTTCTGCAGCAGTGCCTCAAGAAGTGGGAAAACCCTAATCCATCTCCTCCGATCGGAGCTTCGGAACCGCTGCATCCTCGACCTAACCCTAATGGAGAAGCTCAGATCCTTTTGGAAGCTCGATCCATGGCGTCTTCAAGCGCTTCCACGTTCTCGGATCTGATCGATCCAATCCCTGACAGTGAATCTCAGAAATTCTTGCTCGATCAATCCATGGCTTCTTCTTCTTCTTCTTCTGCTGCTGCTGCTGCATGTTCTTGTTGCTGGATTGATCCGAATCCAAATGGAGGAGCTCATTTCTTCTCGATCGATCAGCCGATGGCTTCTTCTGCTTCTTCTTGCTGGATCGATCCGAATCCGAATGGATTACCTCGTTTCTTCCCGATCAATCATCAGTCCACGGCTTCTTCTTCTTCTTCTTCTTCCTTTTACCTCATGAATCCTAACCCTAACGGGGAAACTCAGGTCGCCATTGATTCATCCATGGCCTTTTCTTCTTCTTCTTCTTCTTCTTCTCCTTCTTCTTCTTCCTTTTACCTCATGAATCCTAACCCTAACCCTAACGGGGAAACTCAGGTCGCCATTGATTCATCCATGGCCTTTTCTTCTTCTTCTTCTTCTTCTTCTTCTTCTTCTTCTTCCTCCTCCTCCTCCTTTTACCTCATCAATCCTAACCCTAACGGGGAAACTCAGCTCGCCATTGATTCATCCATAGCCTTTTCTTCTCCTTCTTCTTCTTCTCCTTCTTCTTCATACTTGACAAATCTTAGCCCGATCGAGAAAGCGCAGCTTGTGGATTATGGATATGGATTCATGGTTTCTTCTTCTTCTTCTTCTTCTTCTTCTTCTTCTCCTTCCTCCATCGCCCCTCCTAACCCTAATGTCCAAACGCACCTCTCCTCGTCGGATCAATCCATGGCTTCTTCTTACTCGTTCATCTTCCATCCCAGCCCTAGCCCTAACCCTAACCCTAACCCTAACCCTAAGCCTAAGCCTAAGGGGGAAACGCTGCTCTTTTCATCGGGTTTTCCTTTGTCTGGCTCCGTCCTTGATCCTTATCTGAACGGAGAGATCGCCATAGCTCAATCATCATCATCATCATTATCATCATCGTTATCTCCTTCGTCTTCCTGTGTTTTTTCTGTAGAGAAGAAGCAGAAGCAGAAGAGGAACGACGTCTTCTCTTCTTCTTCTTCTTCTTCTTCTTCTTCTTCATCGGCATCATCATCATCATCATCATCATCATCATCATCATCATCTTCTTCTTCTTCTTCTCCGAGATCTCGTCAGATACAGAAAGGACGATCCAAGCATTCGTCGTCTTCGAGTAGATACGGGAGCTGCGTGTGCAAGACTGTGTTTGCAGATGAGAGGAGCTTCGTGGCTATGGTGAAGCTACACACAGCCATGGAAGCTGCTTCTTCTTCTTCTTCTTCTTCTTCTCCAGCCAGAAAATTCCTGTGGGATTACCCCCTTCCTGTTGATTTCACCTGTTGATTGCTAGCTATGGCGATAGCTTACGATCAGTGTTTATATCATCATCAGCATCATCAGCATCATCACCTGTACTATCTTGTTGAATCCTTCTTCTTCTTCTTCAAGCTTTGGCTATGGCGAGATCACGAGACTCCTGTGATCAATCTCAATCAGCTCTGGCTAAACCGAGAAATGTGATGGATCCTACTCGAACTAGCCATGGCTACTCCAAAACCCTAATCCCTCCTCGCCATTCCCTTGGAAAACCCCTAATTCCTCCCCTCTCCTGATCCCATATGGGGCGAAACCCTGCGCATTCGCCTAAACCCTAACCCCGTGCCTTGTATTCAAAACCCTGATTCTCCACCCACCCGCACCAGAAGCCCTAGATCTGCGAGCTTCTGCAAACCCTAGGCCATTCCCCTCGTCTCTCTGATCAAATCAGCTTGGCTGAAGACCAGAAGGAGGTGAGAATTCGTCCACCTCTCTGATCAAATCATCATGGTTCAAAGATCGGAAGGAAGTCGATGAGCAATCCAGTCCATCTCTCTGTCAAATCACCATGGCTCAAAGATCAGAAGAAGATGAGCAATATCCATCTCTCTGATCAAATCATCAGGGGCCAAAGATCAGAAGAAGATGAAGCTGAGCATCGCATCCATCTCTCCGATCACAGATTCAATCGTTCAAAAACAAGATGAGCAGAATCAGGAACATGTGGATCAAAGCATATTCTTTGTCACGAATTGGCTTCGAAACCATAGCCAATGAATCAGAATGTTATACATATACGTGCATTATTGAATCAAATCCAACGTTTCATAGATTACCTTTTATGATGTAAGGGACAATGTTCCTTGCCCAACAGATGCATTGCATGAATGTACGCTTGCTTGCATGCATGTGGCATGTTGGCATGTGTGTGTTTATGCTTGCAAGCATGGTATGGATGGATGGAAGGATGAATGAATGTAGGAATGAATGTATGCATGGGTGGATGGATGATGTATGAATGAATGAATGAAGGGATGAATGTATGTGTGGGTGGATGGATGATGTGCGAATGAATGTAATGTGAATGAATGAATGAATGAAGGGATGAATGTATGTGTGGGTGGATGGATGATGTGTGAATGAATGTAATGTGAATGAATGAATGAATGCATGGATGAATGGATGATGTGTGAATGAAGGTACATGTGTGAATGGAATGTGAATGAATGAATGCATGCATGGATGAATGGGTGATGTATGAATGAATGTAGCATGTGTGAATGGAATGTGAATGAATGAATGAATGCATGCATGGATGAATGGATGATGTATGAATGAATGTAACATGTGTGAATGGAATGTGAATGAATGAATGTAACATGTGTGAATGGAATGTGAATGAATGAATGTAACATGTATGAATTGTGTGGGTGAATGTAACATGTGTGAATGGAATATGAATGAATGAATGGATGTATGTAGCCAAAAAAAAACATAACATGCATGAAATGTTTGCTTTGCTTTGCATGTTTGCATGTGTGTATTTCATTCATGCTTGCTTCCTTGCTTGCTTTGCATGTTTGGATGCATGGATGGGATGGCTGTTGTATGATGTGCATGTGCAAGCTTGGATGCATGTATGTGAGCATGCTGATATAAACCCTAAACCCTAAACCCTAAACCCTAAACCTACATTGGAATATACCTGATCCTTTCCTTTTTTTTTGGGCTTGAAATAGATCTTACTTTAGTAGTAGAAACTAACACTATTGGCAAAGCAGATCTATCACTCACTGGTTTAGAGAATCTTAGCCAATGAAGAACTAACTGTTGTATCCCCAACAGTGTGTACAATGGAGCCTTGCTGAAGACATAATACTTTCCTTCCCTAATCCTTCTTATCACCACCATGGGTTCTGCAGAGCAAGAAGCCCGATAGATTATATATACATCAAAGAGAGCGCTCTCACACCGATGTTGTTGACGAAGCCATTTACATGGTAATCGATCCCCGGGTGGTTAGCAGGAGCTCCTAATTTTGACACTAATTGTTTACTCATCTCACCCTCGTAACGATGAATCAAATGAAAAATCAGTGAGGGAGAGAAAAAAAAAAGATTTCTCTATTCGACAGTGTTTTCTAAGTTTAATTCGATCATTTTCACAATTATATTGTACGAGAACTTTGTCTTAAAAAATACAATAGATTTATGTTATTTATGGTTCTATTACC
>JBBBWG010031087.1:0-15022 GCA_037176905.1 Azolla pinnata | reverse complement strand
CATTTTCACAATTATATTGTACGAGAACTTTGTCTTAAAAAATACAATAGATTTATGTTATTTATGGTTCTATTACCTTAGAAGATTTGACCTTCTCACATCCCTGCTTTCAAAGTAGTTTCAATAACAAGAGTTTTTTATTTTAATGCAAACACATACATTACATCTACAGTGTTTTGAACTAGAAAATTTCTCTCTGAGATTTCCTCGAGACATGTATACGGTGCCATGTATGTATACATGATCGGAGAAAGGCGAACATTCACGCCGACACATCAAATTCATCGAAATTTCTATCAGATTTGACTTCTTGCGATCTTTCGAAAGAGATCACCGCGGAGCCGAATCGACAACAGAAGTCTTCGGGGAGCAACAACACCCACTGAAAAGCACAATTTCCAGCCATGGGATAGCAGAGGGCTCGTGCCTGGGTTCGGAACACCGCGACTAAAACAAAGCACGATATCCAGCCAGTCCACGCCTGAGATCTCGTCGAATCTCGACAACTACTACTTCTCCACAGACTCTGGGGAAGGAAGGAGCAACGCAAAAGTCAAAACGGAAAGTCGGCGACGGCAAAGCACAGCACACAATCCGTCGAAACCTAAAGAGCAGAAGAAGAAGGTCCCCCCGGTCATCTGGCATCTTCTGGGGAGATCACTCCACGTCGATGATGATGAGAATGATGTCTGTGAAGCATATGATCAGCACAAACAGTGCTTCGATCCCATGGACCTTATTGACTTGGACGTTATGGAGCACAGAGCAAGCTATGCAGTGGCAGAAAATAATTTATCATTGTACAGCTCAGGGCGAGAGAAACGGCTTAAAAAGTGAAGGTGTGTCAGAACGGAGGAACAAATGATCAGAACAAACAGTGCCTACGATCCCATGGACTTTGTTGTGGTTCGATGCTGGGGCTCAGAGCGGTGAAAAAAAACGCTGTCGTGGTTCTGTGGCTACACAAAGTCGAAATCTATCAGCTACTACAAAGAGCTTCTGGCTTTGGTATATGTACTTGGGGCCAGATTTACGATCAGTCGAAACGCGGCTTTCTTTTTCTTTCCACACAAATAAAGATTCATCATTAGTAATGTTAAAATTTTACGCAGTAAGTGTAGCCGATCGGCATCCTCGAAATCATTTGCCATATCGCTTGGGCTTGTGAAGGTATGCTCTGCTACTTAATGGGCTGGCTTCGATATCTATACTTGGCCAGATTTGGGATCGATTGAATCACGTCGTTATAAGTGCAAAGGGCAAGATTTAAACCTCGCACCTCTAATTTATAAACCAATGTGTTGGGTACCATCAAAGGATTGAGCGAACATTCGCCGAAGAGGAGTTATGCCCATAATATACTAAACGCTATGGATGAGGATCGTATAGGAACGTACGCACGCATACGCTTAGATCTGTTGCCCTTTTCTGCGTTTCGTCTGTCATCCCTCCTGGGTCCTACACCGAATCGATAATGTCTTTGAATCGCCCACATGATCGAGGGATCTGGCTTGCGCTTAGCGATGCCTTTTGTTTTCGCCGAAGACATGCAAGATGCTTGTTTTGCGCTTTGAGCCCGTGGAAATCGTTACAAGATCCCTGCAAGATGCTTGTTTCCGCTTCTTTAGTTGAATAACAAACGGATTCGTGTTGTAATTGAACGCAGCATACCTTTGTTAATAAGGCCGATGTTTCCAAGTTGGTTCGACGACGGATCTTTGCGCGGCAATGGTCTATCTACCATTTCTTTTCCTTTTTTAATGACCGACGAGGAAGCATCATCAAGAATCCGCTTCCTTTTCGGATCGATTGTTGCCATCCATGAATCGTTTGAGACGTTAAAATTTTGGTCTTGCATCAAAGGAAAACGAGAGCCTCGAAGACAGAATCGAAGTCTGGATTAAATTAATTGCTCGGCTAATTTGATCCGCATTGTATGTATGCGTGTGTACTACTACTATTTCAGATGGTGGCTACTGCTATATACTATTGATCTGCTAATGATTAGCAACATGAGAGAATATCAATTAGAGGGAAAAAGAATAGATTAAGGGTGCTTAACTTCAGATATGACCCCGGATCAAAGCACTAGAAATGAGCTATATTTGTAAGATAATTACCTTATCTTGTAGCTTTGAGCAAAAAACAAGATTGATTATACATGTGCAAAGCATATCTGAAAAGCAAAGACAGTTTTGTGTCATAGCTGTACTCCGCTTTCCCCCACCCGACAGAAGAAGCACAAGGGGAAGAAGTATCATATCGGTCGAGCCAAAATCATGTCCAAGATGAGCTTTGGATGGAATCGATGCCCTTCAATTACGACGATTGATTCCCATACTGATAATAAACAATCAAGAGCAAGATAGAAACTACGCATCAAGGGTATCTGATTAATCCTGATTGTCCTTTGGGAGGCTTTACACTAAATACTCCATTGGCTTCTGTAAACCAGATGTACATTGAACCCATCCACCACAACCTGTGTTCAGACAAGGCAACACCCATGTACAAATTCTTAATGCTTTTCTTCCATTGTAAGGCTTTGAATCCCGTGTTGGATTCATCCTAGGACAGAGCAAGAAACTGTTAAGGAAGAAACAAATAAAAGAGATTTCTGCTTGGATTATGTAGCTTCCAATAGGCCCCGAATTTGTGCATATTCTCACCTGATGAGAAGATATAAACCAGGTACAGAATGTCAAAAACCTTAGCACACCCAGTTAATCAAGACACCCGAACGTATACCTCTTACCTCAAGTTACAGAGTTTACCTCATATATAGAATACCAGTGTTATGAGAATTTGAATGAGATATGCAAAGGTAAACAGACCTAGACAATCCCTTGAATGGAACTGGGGTAATTTGAGTTTTTGCTTACAAAATCATGCCGACATCCCCGATCAAGGGTCTTCGCCCATGAAGCAGCACACGGAACCTGGCAGACAAAAATAAAAGGTGTCGAGAACTGGAGATTAGGAAAGGTGGCCTCAATCAAGCACCATCTTCAGATGAGAATCTCGAAGCATAGTTCTTTGATGACGATGATAGATTACACTGCGGGTGTCCCTAAAAACATAATGCTCAACTGGGGATGTGGGTGAAAAACCAGAAGCCCATGGTAATAGGTGGGAGGATTCCTGATATAATATAGCAATTTTATTTGAGACGGTCCAATAAATCACTATATATGTGCCATTAATGAATGATTTGCAACAATATCGGCTGAAAGGTGATGATGACGATATACAAAGAGAACATACTACGTCACGAAAGATGCTAACTCTTTCGAGACAATCTCGTACACTACAAATGTGATGGCCGATGCAGGAGCTGCTTTTATCAAGGAGGGATATAACCCTTTATATAATCCAGCTATTCCTTCCATTTTCAGTATGCTGACTGTAGCATGCCATACATTTTTATATAAGCTTGGCTCTACATTTGCACCATACCGAGGGTGCCTCCTCAGTCCTTCCACCTGTTTGTTATCATAGATATGCAAACAGAAACAAGAAGGTGGTGTGAGAATCTTTACGATAGCCCAAATTTTCCATATTAAATTTTCAAATGTCACACAGTTCTCTTGGATTCCATTGTCAAACAAGGCATGGCTATAGCAAAAAACAATGGAACCTCAGAGTCCCTAGAAAAAATGAGCATTTATTTCATGTAACTTTTCATGCTGCGTACCTGAAATCTTTTCTTTACCACGTCAAGAGGATGACAGCAGATCTTTCCCGTTGTACCCGCTGCAAGTCCACATGTGAAGAGCTGTATCTGTGACAATGAATCCTGTGTTGTTTCCTCTGCTCCTGACCTTCTGTTTCGAGCCTGGTACATGAAATATGAAGCCACATATGAAACCATAAAAAATTTAGCAGGTAGCAGTTGTATAAAGTATCATGATAGGTAATGCAATCTTTTCTAGTATTCAAAGTCTTCAAGCTCTGAGGCCTTCTATTACACAAGCGAATCACCAAATGATAAATTCAAAGCATAGTACCATGGAAAACCATGCAGAATTGAAACAGATATACAATATTTTCTTGAATCACAGGAGATGCACAAGATCAAGTTCGAAACAGATCCATACCATTGCCCATCTTTTGTACTCGTCATAAGACCCAAACTGTATTCCGGCATAAGGTATAATTTCAATTAAAGTCGGTGTCAAGCCGGCATACAATCCCCGAATGCCTCTAGCTTGCAATGTCCCAACGAATGCAGATCTCAAATTTCGGTAAATCTATTAACAATTAAGAACCAGAAAGCTTTAATAGATGCAACCAAAAAAGCAAACATAATGAAAATTTAGAACTCAGGTGTTGAATTACTAGCGAATTAAATATTTAGTTTTACAAGATACCTTTGGCTCACCCTGTGATGCTAGCACTGTTCTAAGAAAATCAAACGGATACGATCCTAAAGTAGCAGCAAATCCAGCCATGGCTCCACTGAAGAATGATAGTGCTGGGTTCAATTGGATATGATCTTCTGCAGATAGAAAGACTGCTAATCATTTCCATAAACAAACTGCATGGGATGCACTTCAAACAGACATTTCCTAAACTAGGCCTTAAAGTTTCTTCTTCTGCAAGTGCGCCAACTTTCCATCATTTCCAGACATGCCTTTGTTCAACAATGTCTGAAGCAGTTACACTTCTGGGTTATTCTTCCTCTCCCTGTGTGTGCTCTTTCGATCTTGCCTAGTTGCAATTGCAGAAATAAGAAACAATTAGGGGCAATAAAGAAGAATGTGTGGCTACTGAGAGGTTTCCTTATCTATAATGCAGTATATCACTGCAATTCGGAGTTATAAATGCTATCGATCTTCACCTACAATTGAAATGGCTAGTTGTCCTGTGTTTTTTGATCCTGTGCAAATTATTTGGCATGGTACTCCAACTCTCTAAAGACCAATGCTATTTCAAGCCCTAGAGTTAGCCTGGAGCAGGAGTTTCTATAACCTAACCCAATGACGCAGATAGGGAAAAATTTAAGACCTCATACAGTGAAAATCTCCGACTCTTGATAAACTCTGTAGAGTCCTGGTGAAGAAGCAGACCTCCCCTAGAAGACCCTGCCACAAACGTCTTCAGCTTCTGTAATACCATAAATTGAATTGCAGTGTAAGGCATCACCATCAATAATGCTGGAACATTTCCTTTCCAAAGCCCCTGAAAAACCATGATGAGAACACATTAATTCATATGCAACCAATAGGAGGATCGAATCAAAATGATGTTCATTAAATTGTTTGGCACAGCAAACATATGCAAGCAGGCATAGAACTGATTCATGATGTGCCACTAATTTATTTACACACTAACATCAGTTAATTCATACTGACAATAAAGGTGATGCAATAATGGTAGGACATAAAATCCGAAGTTGCAGATCATGAAATATTTCTAATGCGCTACAAATGACACTGAAAAGAATGCTTTTATTATTTCCCCAGCTTAACGCTCATGATATTGTGGGGCCTGATCTAGTCTCCTCAACAGGATTAATCTCAGTTAAAAAGGAAATAGTTTGGGTTGAATTATATGAATAAGTTATTTAACAGACTCACCTGCCAAAATGTCTCAGATCAGTCGTTCCTATTCTAAATTTTTTTTCTCCTCAAAAATCCCTTCTCCTACGAAACGGAACAGGCATATCTAGGTATTAAAGAAGTCGTATGAAGTTCTATATAAATCTTAAAAATGTTTCCGGCATTCAGCTAAACACACATCAACCATGTTAAGGGTCAAACCACTTGCCGTATCGTCTACATTGTGATAGATCAGCAGATTTCTTTCTCCCATGTTCTAATTTACAGTGTCTACAGATGGTCATTATTCCATGGATCCACCTGGACTTCTAGGCAGTATATCAAGGAAGCAATAAATGTGCAAGTATCATTCTTTTCTATTGCTTGTTAGCCATTCAAAAAACGTTACGCAAATTATGATTTCTGAAAACAGAAGAAATTCACTAATTCCATAATCTATGTTTAGCTTCAAATGATGCAACAATCCAAGCGCACTATAAAACAAGGCATCTCACAGAATGCTATATATTACCTACACATAATTCTAGATGTAACAGGAATGGGGGGAACATACATGCATAATTGTTACTAATTATCTGGATACAATTCTAGATGCAACAGAAATGGAGGGCAAAGGTAGATCAACATACCAAGATTCCTTCTTCCCTCACAATGGATCTTGTAGCTTGCCATATACCAGTGTATTTTGAAGGAATGCCTCGAGAAGCTCCTCCATTAAATGAGAGCTTCGTCGTCGGCTCTAATTGAACCTACGAAACCAACAACAAATATAAGCAATCAAACTGATTCAGGTCATGAAAGTTATATTTGAAGAAATATCAACGTAATAGCCATGGACAACATATGGCCAACATATACTGCATTAGAATACAGTACAACAAACACTATTATGATAACACATTTAAATGATAAAAGTTAATCCTGCAAAGATATGAATTTTCTACATGAAGCCTAACCAAATACCAACCAGAAAGTCAGGAGTAGTACACATAATGAAGAGACGTCTCTTGGCTAAAAGATATTAATGATGAAAAAGACCAACATCGTTGTAAAAACATCAAAATAGCAGACGAATAAAGCAGGTTACGCACAATCAACTAGCTTGTAAAACCAGATCTTCGTTGATTCAAAATCATTACCACTATAACGCTAAGCCCATAAGCTACAAACACTGTATACAGATGGATCTTATGAATTCCAGCAAATTGGTAACTTTCAGGTGATTTTTGTATCGTAACTAGAGAAATAATGTAGCAAGAAAGAATGTCTTCGTTGCACAATCATGTAACGATGTTTCCGCGCCACAAGCAAATGAGCAGATAATTCTAAGAGTTACATCAGGAACAGGCAATCGAGTAAGCAAAATGCGCGCAGAAAAAGAGTATTCTGTGTATTCAGAAGCAATAATTACATCTGTTCTGCAACCCCATTTGGCTTTCAAAAGACGATCTCATAATTTAAAGGAAAGCAGTCTGAACGCACTGTCACAAGAAGATGCATCGGAAGAAAACGAATACTGCAATGGGGGAAGGAAAGCCTGCGAAGAAACGGGAGAAAAGATTCTCTTTTTCCCCGTTATCCGTTCCGTTTCATTCTTCCCCTTCGGTCCCTCTGTCCGTCCGTTGTTCTGCCTGCATATTACTGTCTCTAACGGCTCAAATCAAGGAGATAAGGAACACGAGGAGAGAACTGACCTGGAAGCGGATTTTGATGAGATCAAGGGGAGATGTGATGGTGCGAGAGATTCCACCGGCAGAGGCTCCCGCTACGGCGTCCACGAGAGCCGTGGTCATGGAGCCGGGCTCCTTGGAGGCGGTCGTCGCCGGCGGAGACACCATTAGCCGGGGCTCGCGTCGACGAACGGAGGAAATGCGCAGAATTTCGGAATCGAAGAACGGAAGCAGAAAGACGAAGAAGAAGAAGACGACGACGAAGAAGAAGAAAAGAAGAAGAAGAAGAAGAAGAAGAACAGAGAAGAAAAGAGAAGAGAAATTCAAGACGGTTTCACACTTGTCCGGACAAAAGGAAGGAATTCAAGACGCTTTCACACTTGTCCGGACAAAAGGCCAATATATTGAAAAGAAAGGCTTCACACTTTGTCCGGACAAACAAGATAAAAAAGGCCAGAGATTTTTGCCTGATGAACCCTGAACTGCTGAACTCGGATATGGAGAATTTGCATCAATCTCAAAACGCTTCGATCATCGATCGATACCCGAAGAAGAGAACCGGGGTGTGGTGCGATAGTTTTTCTTTTGCAGATCGTCGAATAACGTCGCCGGCTGCCGATCTGTTGCGCTAGCTCTGCTCAGTGAGAAGTTTACGGACAAAGCGCGCAGTGCAGGAGAAGATTAGAGAGAAGATGAATCGAGTCGATGAATTATTTATGCTGTTTTAACCACTCGATGAGAAGATTACAAATCTGCTAGCAAGCATGTTGTCGTGTAGGGAGAAAGATTAGCGCGAGAAGATGAACTGAATCAACGAGTTACCGATGCTTTTCTACCGCTCGATGAAAAGATTACGGATCTGTCGCAAGCGTGCGGTGTAGGAGAAGATTAGAGGGAAGAGGAATTGAATCGAATCGATGAATCAACGATGCTTTTCAACCAGACGAGGAAAAGATTACGGATCTGCTGGCAAACGTGCAGTGTAGGACAAGATTAGAGAGAAGATGAATTGAATCGACGGATTAACAATGCTTTTTTGTCTTGTGTCAAATACCATAGAATATTATCGAGTTCATAAGCCGAATATATTGACCAATTGAACAGGGCCTAGCTTGACCAATATAACCATCTCCAGATATATTATGATGGAAAGGGAACTCCATGTTTGCGGAAGTCGTGGGACAATCGGTTTCTTGCTTGTCTTACCCTTAACCATTCAAACTCGCCATTATCTTACTTTAGATCTGATGCTTGTAATCACATATTACCGCATGACCATCAATTCGCAGAAATCTCTTGAAGTCCTGGATGAGCAATTCCAAGTTGGATTTCGAGACAAACTAGCATTATTAATGTAAATTAATCGGTTCATTTTCTTTTGCAAAAAAAAAAAAACTTTTTTTTTTCTAGAAGAAGAATCCGTTCATTAAGTATCAAGATCATAGTTGTGAGACTAAGGATTACAACAGATAAATATGTTACGATAATGTATGGCCGGAATATTCCATTTCGGTTACCAAAACAATCAATCTTTTTTAGTTTTAAGGAAAGAAAAATGATTGAGACCCTGGAAAATTGGATGATGCATGTAAAACAAATAATGATATTATTATTATTTACACGGTAGGAAAAATGGTTTTTGTTGGGCCCTAACCGCAAAGCATAACCATCGATGATGGATAAAGTTTAGAAGTGAAATCCCACTAATCCACCCAAATCCAATACTTAGCATGTAAAACTAATCAAATCAAGATCCATGATCCATGTAAAACTAATACTCGCATTCTTCATGGTGGTATAGCTCATGATAAGGATGCACTTATTCGATGTTCATTTTGTGAGGTCATTTTGGTAGATTTGAAACATGTAAATTTGAGCAATTCCCGTGGCTGAAGGAGATCAGCAACAGCAGTTCACATCAACAAGGCAAACATCTTCCTCATCGAAAAAAGAGCACAAGACTATAAATGTGGAACTATCAATGTTCTTGCATACGTGATCTATGGTATGAAAGTTAAGGTTTAGGGTTCCCCATGGTAGTCAGAAGCATCAATAGGGTGTTAAATGTGTTAAACAGTCAATGTTCCTGCCTACATGAAGTGGTATGCAATTTAGGGTTTCGGGTTTTCATGTTGTCAGAAGCATCGAGGATGCTAAATGTGCTAACTGTCATTGATTCTGCATACACGAAGTATGATATGCAAATTAGAGTTTAAGGTTTCCATAGTGTCACAAGCATATGAAGATGGCATGAAAAACAACTGTCAAGATCACCATGTATTAATCATATAACAAACCTGCCACTGCTGCATGGAGTTCCACCTTGCCATTCTGAAATTTGCTCTAACCAGGCTTCTCCTTCAATTGCCGGAGAAACACTATAATCCTGCACATCACCATCTTATGTCAAGATTCAAACATACACAAGCAGGCAGAAAAATAGCATACCTCTCATTTGGAATGAATGCTTCATTCAGGTTTTCAGCATTTCAGCAGCCTGGTCAGTATCATAACAACTTTGCTGAAACGCGATAAAACAACAAAGACCAGCGTGAAGAGAGCTCACAGAATCCATTCCAATGTTCAAACCATCATACCATTACTGGAAAAAAGAACAGAAACAAAGCTCCGGCTACTACCACCAAAAGAAGGCTTGTTACATGAAATGGCATCTGTCAGCGAAAAAGAAAAACGAAGAGGATTGCGCTAACAGTGAAAGCCATACAGGTTCAGCTAGTTTGTCCATACAATTTCAGCTATGAAGATAAAATCTACTATGTGTCCCATACATAAAAATGACTGCATCGGGCAAAAGACTGCTAGATTTAGATTATTCACGAAACCACATACTTCCCCAAGCTTTTGCATGATAAAAGGAGAAAGAAGGCAAGCTTTTGGAACCATCCCAGATATCATACATTTGATCGCTGTGGTTTTGGGAGAGGACAATGTATTCGCAAATGCCATAATGGGGTGGTTCAAGCAAGCAAGAGAGAGCAGACGAAAGAGAATATTAGAAAATTCTCTTGCTTTCATTAATCATAGTCGGAATCAATCTCGATAACTTCCTCTTCTGGGGGTAGAACTGCTTTCGCTTCTTCATCGAAATCGTAAGGGTCCCAATGGAATTCCTTCTCTTTCTTGATGAGCTCACCCATGGAGGGGAATAGGCTGGACAGATCATACTTAGGGGGGTCCTCGCCGATTTCAGACCAGTTATCGGCCTCCGGCGTGTCCCAAGGGAGATCTAACGATGGCAATGTCTTCTGAGGAAACAGAGGGAGGCCGGTAGGCTTCGGCTTAGGCGGCTCGGGAGGAGGAGGCTCGGGGAGATCCTCAGGTATATCGATATCAAACACACCTTGGGGCCTCTTCTCCGACTTAGAAACAGCTGTTAGGTCGAGTAGACCGAAATCGTATTCGGGTCCTTTGAACTTTGGAATGCTGGTCTCTGCATACTGGTTGTTGCTGCCAAAGGGAGACATGGTCTCTAAGATCGAGCCGGTTCCCGAATTGAGGTTCAATCCCATACCCGAAGAGGACTGGTTCATGGTGCGAGGCCTGGGCCGAGGCCGCCTTCGGGGCAACGGAGGGTCATTGTCTCGGTAGGATGTGCTGTCGAAGGAGAAGTTGGAGAAGTTGAACGATCCGGAGCTCGTTAGGGCAGGGCTATTCAAAGGATGAGCGCTCGGAGTCGTTGTTGATGCTGATGCTGATGCTGTTGTTGTTGTTGATGATGATGATGATGGAGGAGTAATGGTGGAAGTGTGAGATTCTGCAGCTGTGCTGGTGATGGTACCAATACCACTGCTGTTAGCACCTGAAGCAGTTTGTGACCCTGACACATTTGTGGTGCTGATAGTACCAGAATTGCCGCTGGTAGGAGCACCAAAACCACCACTGGTTTGGCCAGTTGAAGCTTGATTGCTGGAATCCGTATTGCTAATCGCACTGCTGATTCCGCTGCTATTCGTCTGACCGATGCTGCTTAAGTCTACTGAATTGCTCGGGATCGATCCCCAGTCATCGGAAGAGACCTTTTGCACACCAAAGGAGGAGCTTGACGATGTAAATCCACTAGCGGTATAACTGGTAGCAGTGGTTGTATTACTGCTTGTAGCAATGTTAGAGCTTCCAACACCAGTTGCATTAGAGCTACCATAACTAGTTGCATTAGAGCTTCCAGCAGCAGTTGCATTAGAGCTTCCAACACCAGTTGCATTAGAGCTTCCAAAACCAGTTGCATCAAAACTTCCATTACCAGTTGCACTAGAGCTTCCAAAACCAGTTGCATTAGAGCTTCCAAAACCAGTTGCATTAGAGCTTCCAAAACCAGTTGCATTAGAGCTTCCAAAACCAGTTGCACTAGAGCTTCCAAAACCAGTTGCACTTGAGCTTCCAAAACCAGTTGCATTAGAGCTTCCAACACCAGTGGTACCTTGATCAGAAGGAAAACTACTCTGCCCAGTACTTCCTCCGAAATCGACGGCGTTGCTCGGTATCGCACCCCAATCTTCGACAACCGGCGATGAACCAGAGCTAGCGCCAGGACCAGAAAATGCAGGGGAAGAAGGCGAGGAGAAAGAAGAAGATCCCATACCGCTGAACGACGAGGAGGAAACGACAGGGGGCCGGCTTGCCGCAGCTTTGTCGACCCGAATCATCCTCCCGTCGAGGAGCTGGCCCGTCATCTTCGACCTGGCATTCTCCGCGGCGTCGTCGGAGTTGAAGGTGACGAAGCCGAAGCCTTTGGGGCGGCCGGTCTCGCGATCCGTGATGAGCTTCACCTCCACGACATCGCCGTGCTGGGAGAAGGCCTTGCGGACGGCTTCCTCGTCGGTGCGGAAGGACAGGCCGCCGACGAAGAGCTTGTTGCTGTAGCAGCGCCGGCACAGGAGCGGGGAGGCGGGGAGGAGGAGGAGCTTCCTCTGCAGTTTCTGACGAAGGAGCGCGCCGAGGATCCCGCCTCGCGCCATAGCCATGGAAGCAGAGAGAGAGAGAGAGAGAGACGAAGGTCGAGACAGGAAGCTGTTTTAGGGTTTAAGAAGAAGAAGAAGAAGAAGAAAGAAATGAAAGATGAAGAAGAAGAAGAAGAAGAAGAAGAAGAAGAGGTTATTAGGGTTTAAGGTTTTAGGGCCTTAGGGTTTTAGGGTTTTTAGGGTTTTAGAGCCCCTTTGTGTTCAAATCAAGGGTTTCTGAAATTACACCTCATACCCCCCAAAGACCATACTTCCTGGTTTAAAATTAAATTTCCAGAGTTTTGTGGAATCGGAGGAAATGAGGAAGCAAAGAGTTTTTTTTTTAGGGTTTAGGAAGGCTTAAAAGCCTGAATCGAGCGAGCATTTCCGATGTTAGAATGGAGTGTTGTCGTTGTTTAGGGTTTTTTAGGGTTTTAGGGTTTTAGGGCCCCTTTGTGTTCAAACCAAGGGTTTCTGAAATTACACCTCATACCCCCCAAAGGCCATACTTCCTGGTTTAAAATTAAATTTCCAGAGTTTTGTGGAATCGGAGGAAATGAGGAAGCAAAGAGTTTTTTTTTAGGGTTTAGGTAGGCTTAAAAGCCTGAATCGAGCGAGCATTTCCGATGTTAGAATGGAGTGTTGTCGCTGTTTAGGGTTTTTTAGGGTTTTAGGGTTTTAGGGCCCCTTTGTGTTCAAATCAAGGGTTTCTGAAATTACACCTCATAACCCCCCCAAAGGCCAGACTTTTTGGTTTAAAATTAGAGTTTTGTGGCATCGGAGGAAATGAGGAAGCAAAGAGTTTTTTTAGGGTTTAGGGGGCTTAAAAGCCTGAATCGAGCATTTCCAATATTTGAATACAGTGATGTCGGTGTTTAGGGTTTTTTAGGTTTTTTAGGGTTTTAGGGTTTTCGGATTTTAGGGTTTTAGGGCCCCTTTGTGTTCAAATCAAAGCGGTTTTGTGGAATTGGAGGAAATGAGGAAGCTAAGAGTTTTTTCAGGGTTTAAGGGGCTTAAAAGCTTGAATCGAGCATTTCCGATTTTAGAATGCAGTGTTGTCGCTGTTTAGGGTTTTTTAGGGTTTATGGTTCCAAGGCTTAAAGCCTGAATCGAGCATTTCCACTGTGCAACGTTGTTAATGTTTTCAAAAGGCGAAGACGAAGAACTCAAAAGAGGAAGAAGAGGAAGAGAAGAAGAACAAGTTTTTAGGGTTTAGGGTTTTAGGGCATTCTTTTGGGTTTAAATCGCGGGTTTCTGAAACAACATTTCACAACCCCAAAGGGGATAAGATTTGAGTGCCTCATGGAATTTTAGGGTTTAGGGCTTAAAGCCTGAATGAATCAAAGCATTTCCAACATTAGAATGCAATGGCGAATGCAATGGTTCTGCCCTTTTATGTTATATTTAAACCCTAAACCGGTCGTTAAGCCTGACTCTAACCCACCTTGATTGTTCTTAAGCCGTAAACCCTAAACCGGTCGTTAAGGTTTTAAAACCCTAAGTCACTACTCTGTATGTAAACCCTAAACCCTGAATTGATTGTAAGTTTTAAAACCCTGAACCACTTGATCGCTAAGCCTTAAACTCTGAATTGGCTCGTAAGTTTTAAATTCCTAAACCACTCTGTCTCAAAACCCTAAACTCTAAATCAGTTGCGAGTTTTAAAACCAAGTCTTAAACCCTAAACCACTAGATTGTGTCGTACCCTAAACCATTAAAAACTTTGAACCCTAAAAATCCAAAGCAAGTTTGAAACCCTAAACCCCTTGGAACAAGTTTATCTATGAATTGATGAACCTTAAAATGCAGAGCAAGTATGAAACCCTAATCCACTGAACTCTAGACCCTAAAAATGCAAAGCAAGTTTGATATAACCCTAAACCCCTAGGAACATGTTTAGCTGTGAATCGATGAAGTCTGAAACCCTACACCACTCCATTGTGAAGCCTGGAACCACTGGGACTCTAAACCCTAAAAATGCAAAGCAAGTTTGAAACCCTAAACCCCTAGGAACATGTTTACCCGTCAATCAAGGAAGTCTAAAACCCTAAACCAGTCCATCGTCTAGCCCTAAACCACTGAACCCTAAACCCTGAAAAGGCAAAGCAAGTTTGAAACCCTAAACCCCTAGGAACACGTTAAGCTGCGAATCGACAAAGTTTGAGACCCTAAACCACTCCATCGTCAAGCCCTAGAGCACCGAACTCTAAACCCTAAGAATGCAGGGCAACTTTGAAACCCTAAACAAGTTTATAGCCGCAAATCGATGAAGTCTGAAACGCTAAACAAGTTTGCAGCCAGGAATCAATGAAGTCTGAAACCCTAAACAAGTCTATAGCCGCGAGTCGATGAAGTCTGAAACCCTAAACAAGTTTGCAGCCGTGAATCCATGAAGTCTGAAACCTTAAACCACTCCATTGTCAAGCCCTAAACCACTGAACTCTAAACCCTAAGAATGCACGACAAGTTTGAAACCCTAAACAAGTTTAATAGCCGTGAATCGATGAGGTTTGAAACCCTAAACCACTCCATCGTCAAGCTAGGCCTAAACCACTGAACTCTAAACCCTCAAAATGCAGGGCAAGTCTAAAACCCTAAACAAGTTTAATAGCCGTGAATCGATGAAGTCTGAAGCCCTAAACCACTCGATCGTCAGGCTATATCATGAGTACTAGTACAAAATCTGTGAAATCGAACCTATGACCTATGATTACATAGGCTCAATTCTTATCCATCATACTATCTTACTTCAATTGATAATTATGATATTCCAATATTTGATAATATCTCTAAGCATTAGCATATTGACGTTAAAAACGACTTGCGACGTCTG
>JBBBWG010031086.1:96652-122241 GCA_037176905.1 Azolla pinnata | reverse complement strand
TAACCCTAACCCTAATCCTACCACCTGCATCTGCTCCTCAACCCTAACCCTAACCCTAACCCTCCCCCCTCCTCCTCCTCCTCCTCCTCCTCCTCCTCCTCCTCCTCCTCCTCCTCCTCCATCATCATCATCGTCACCATATTCTGCCATCTGGCGCAGATCATGATCACCGCTGTCGATCCTGCTCTTAATCGCCCTCCCCATCGCACTGCTGCTGCTGAGCCTACTGCAGCCGCCGCCCGCCATCGCTCGATCATCACCCCATCTACCTGCTGCTTGCGATGGGGCTGCTGCAGTACATTCCATGCGGCTTCTCGCCGCCTGCTGCTGCTGCTGCTGCTGCTGCTTAATCTTCCTCCTCTTCTTCTTTCGACTTCCGATACGGCTGCTCGGATCATGTCGCAACGACATGCTCAAATCCACACCGCTGCCATCGTCGCCGTCGTCGTGGTTTTCCTCCTCCGGATCTCCATCAAACATGGACATGATCCGAATCGGATCATCCCTGGTTACACTGCGCGGATCATCGTCGACTGCATCCTGGCCACTCGTGCTGGCGCCTGCAACTCCATTCTGATCAGTCCAATCGCCGCCCACTGCGCCCCCGTGATCAGACGTTCTAGTACAGCAGCTGATCGCCGACGTCGGGGCAGAGCATATCATAACAGAAGACGACGTCGACGTTGTAGGGCCAGATCTAGCAGCTGTATATCGCGGCAACGGCGGCGGCGGCGCTGCACGTGATCCCATGATGTTCGTCGTCCACATTGACGGCGGATCGACGATCGGGACATTGTCGGCGCTGCGGAATAGATTGATCATTCCTCCTGCAGCTTGATCATCATCATCGCCGCAACCGGCTGCACCGGCAGCGAGTCCTCCTCTGATTCGCCTCGCTACGGCGCCTGCTGCAGACGGGTACAAGCTGCACGCGTTCATGAATACCGAATTGCCCTGGCGGTTTATAACGAGATGATCATACCGCCGGCGAGCTGCCGGAGCTGCACGACTAGAGTTGGGCGGCGTCGATGCTGCAGTAATTAACGTAGGGTTATCAGGATCTGCGCCATGAGGAGGAGGAGGAGGAGGAGGAGGAGGATATTCTGCCTGATCCAGTTGCATCAAGCTCTCCGCTGACAGCGCTATCACCTCGATCACGTCGATGATATCGGCCTCCGATCGCGGATCCGCTGAATCTGCGTCTTCTACTGCGCCACTCGTTGATCCGTTGGCTAATCCATCCTCCTGCAGCTGCTCATCATTCTGATCTGCAAATCAACCGACTCAGCCGACTTCAATCTACTTATATATTCCTTATCGCTAAATCGCCGCCCAACATGCCCGTCGGCTCGTGATCAATATTAGAATCGAAGAGTGTCGTTAATTATACGTCGAATCGTTAGATTTTCGTCGAATGCATATGTGTAATATACGATCGAGGAGTGGATTGAATCGGTTAATGATCGATTCTTTTTTTGCTATCCTCAGCCCCGATCGCGGATTCATCTATAATATACCTGCAACCAGTGTGCGCAGCTTGTGCCGCCGATAATAATCGTGAATGATCCGGACATCGCCATGGGCTGCGTTAATGTTAACGACCGGGCGCTGATCCCTAATCGCGCAATATCGTGGCCACGGGCCGGCGGCGGGCGGTAAGATCGGCGCTGACCACGGTCCGCGATCCCAGACGAGGCGGCGATTAGAAGCGCTAATCTCGCGATTAGCATCGAAGCCGGAATTAGTACATGATGGTGCAGGCTGGTAATTAGGCGGCGGGAAGCTGGAGTGGTGATCATTAGGAGGAGGAGGAGGAGGAGGAGGAGGAGGAAGAGGTGGTGGGAAGATTAATGGCGGATTAGGAGGAGGCATGGCTTGGAATTATCATTAGCTGTGGATTAAAGTAACATTTGGGGGGGGGGGGGACAGGGGGATTAAGGGATTTGCTAATCAAAGATTTGAATGGGAGGGGAAGCAAGACATGTATATTTATTTATATGCATGCATGCATTGCATGTGGTGGGCATGCATGTGCATGCAATGAATGCGTTGCGTGGAATGGATGGATGGCGTCATATGCATGTGTGGGCATCTTTTCGATGCACATACATACACACCACACGCACATATGCATACATACATAATACCAAGTTCAGCGCACATACATACACACGCACGCACACACGCATGCATGCATACATACATACATCCCACGCGTAATGCACACACACACATACAAACACGCACACACATACATCCACACATGCACACACGCACACACACATACATACATAGCCCCAATTTCACGCACGCACACATACATGCAAACGCACACATACATACATCCACACATGCACAGACACACACACACACATGCATACATAGTCCCAAGTTCAATCAATATGTCCTTAGCGTCCAAAACATGTGGCTAAGTCATAATAATAATAAGCATGGTAATTTTCATGCCCATGCCATGCCATGCCATGCCATCCATCATTATGAGTGTGCTTCTCTGACCACCCCACTCATGCACAAATGATGGGATCGATCGATCATCGCATGCGACCGCTCGCGACCATCATCAGGTGCCGAGCAAAGCATGCTCATCTCTGTGTAAGCTATTTTGCATACTGCGCGTTTGTACACATGCGTATGGTCTGGGTCAGAGGCATGGATGGAGGAGCTGGGCAATGCAGCCAATGCAGGCCTCCCCTGAACCCCAAACACCTAAAACCCCCTAAACCCTAAACCCTAAACCCTAAACCCTAAACCCTAAACCCTAAACCCTGATCCCTAAACCCTAAACCTTGATCCCTAACCCCTAACCCCTAAACCCTAAGCCTTTGCTCAGCCAATGAACCTGCTCGTGCCGCAAGCCTTCTGCGAGGCCCCAGATTCAAGCGAGCCTCGATTCTGACTGTCCCCAACAGCAAGAATCGGACTTCCGAAACCGAATCCGATCAGATTGATATGTGTTTGGCTTGTCCATCTCTTCTTCTTCTTCTTCTTCTTCTTCTTCTTCTTCAACAAGAAGCACAAGATTTGAAGAATATGTTTTGCTTATCCATCTCTTCTTCTTCCTCCTCTTCTTCCTCTTCTTCAATCTTGTGCTTCTTCCTCTTCTTCTTCTTCTTCTTCTTCTGCAATCTTGTGCTTCTTGTTGAAGAAGAAGAAGAAGAAGAGGAAGAAGAAGAAGAAGCAACAGGAGCAGCAGGAGCAGCAGGAGCAGAAGAAGAAGAAGAAGAAGAAGAAGAGGAAAGAAGACGAAGAAGGCCTCCGGATCTTTTGCGTCGATCTCGAGGCCATGGAAAACGGAGGTCGCTTTTGAAAGCTCTGCCATGGCCGCACGCAGACGAAACCTCGAGGGCCTCTGAGAAATTCTCTCTCTCTCTCTCCCAGCCTTCTTTCCGAGCTTCTGCCTGCCATTCCCATGCAAGCAGCAGGTGAACCTGCTGTTTGACGTTTTTACAAAGCGCCATGGAAGCTCCGGCACAAGTCCCCGAGCATCCTCCGTCTGTCCTAGACTGTGTAAGCAAATAGTAGTAGTTGTAGCGGTAGCAGTAGCAGTTGTACCGACCTCCATTTCGAATTCATGCGTGTCAGATCTCTTCTTCTTCGTCTTCGCCTTCGTCTTCGTCTTCGTCGTCTTCTTCTGCTTCGATCCGATGTGGTTCGGATGTATGATGGCGTGATGGGCCATAACCTTTACCCGATTCTGATCGAATCGTCGCCTGTTTGTGTTCAACCAAGCAGCCCGTTTCGTTGGCATCAGAACTGCAGAGAGATGATGATGATGATGATGATGAGGATGATGATGATATTCTCGCATCCGCACAGGGCGAAAGCTGGAAGAAGTCTACAAACGCCGAACCTGGAGAAAAGGTCTTACAGAGAAAAGATGTGTATTGCGTAGCTTAGACCACATGTGGCTCTCTTGCTGCCATGGCCACTTCTATGCCCGACCAGAGAAAGCGTACATCCAGACATGCCTAAGAAGAAGTGGTCTCCGATCAGATGGGGTATCTGATCAGTAGCCTAACCGGCAAGGACAAGGTATAATCGGCCTTTTACTAAAGAAAGAGCTGGGACAGACAGGCGGACAGATGCTTTGGAACTTGATGGGGGCAACGGAATGGAGAGCATTCCAGCTTTGGAATCTAACCTAGTTGACATCAAACTCCTTCCCCCACCATGGTCCCGATCTCGATCAAGCTACAACACTGCAACTGCTCTTGTGGGGGAATCATGGTGTGTGTACATATGTCTCTGGAGACCCTTCGGTGTAGAGATGGCTACTGAGGGATATGGTAGCATGTTAGTGCTATCCGAAGTCCAGCGAATTCCTGCAGTTTGATTTGCGAGCGGATTCAATCTGTGTTGCTTACACCACCATCAGAGCATTGAGTGGGCATCATCGTTGTCGTTGTTGTCACCATCATCACCACCACCACCACCGCCACCACCATCATCATCATCATCATGTGGAGCTCTAGTCGATGGGAACAGATGATTGGCTAGATGATGATGATGAATGGCTGGGTGGGGCCGAAGGATTGAACCCATGGAGAGTGCTAGCACCAAGGGAAAGTCTGGGATGCTGCTCAGATGGACAACGTTCTCCGAGTCGCCTACAGAGATGAGGTTAAACAACAAAAAGGCCAGGGAAGAAAGGAAAGGAAAGGGAAAAAGGAATGAGAATGGAATTCAGTGGGAAAAGGTCAGAAAAGAGCTTCAAAAGTGGATGATTCTTCATGCCCATATAGGTAGAATATGCAAGGAAGAGATGGGTGATGGAGATAGAGGTCTTAGGGCTCAGTGACTGACCTAAGCAAGTGACAGTATACACAAGCACAAAACAGAAAGTGGTGGAGGAAGAGAAGCATCATTCATCATGCACACACTTTGAACATTGGTAAAGGCGAAAGGCAAAAATATGAAAGGGCCATTCATGCTGTGTACACCGGCTATGCAGCTCAGAAAGGGTATCTATCGTATTGCGCTTTGCCTCACAAGGAAGGGTTGTGGAGAGAATTCCATGTTTTTTGCTGGTGCAACTGATCTCTGATTGCGGATCAAATCGATATGCTGATGATAATGCTCGCCAGTCGATGACAGATCCCATCGACACAACATGCTGATCGATGATGAACTGATGATGGTGATGCCGATGTGTGTGAGCAAGCGATCTGATCTGATCGGATCGCATCAGATCAAATCAAATCAGATCAGATCAGATCAGATCGATGATGAGCTGATTAAAAACCCTGCAAAATCACAGACACCGATCTAGATTATGTATACAATGATGAGGAAGAGATTCCATCCAGCAAACAGAAATGGCCGCTGCTTTTGGAGCGTCCTGGTTTCGGGAAGTGGGAAAGGAAAGAGGAGTCCATGCAAACTTTGGGAGAGCTACGTACACCGAGTTGAGTCGTCGATGTAGACAGAAGCAGAAGCAGACAAAGCAAAATACAGGGAAAGCAAGCAGGATTTCCGAAGATTCATGCATTTTGCCAACTATCACTACAATCTCTATCTCATTCAGAGCTGCCCATCTCCACATATATATGCCCTTGCTACTTGTGGTATACTCGGTACCACAATGAAATGCATTTGCAATGTGCATGGGCAGATCGGTCTTCCGCTACTCCGCCATCGATCGTTTTCAACACCTTGAAAACCCCTGTTTCTTGACATGTGCTGGTGTTGCTGTTGCTGCAGCTGCCGCCACCGGATTCCCTTTTTCACTGCCAAAGCAGGGGAAGAAGCCACTGCTTTCAAGAAGTTAACAGAAATCTGCTTTCCTGAGCCCCACAGTAGTAGTAGTAGTAGTAGTAGCAGGAAGTGGCATTCTGATTTTTCACCAGCTTGATCATGGCATGCGAGGGATGAAGGGGCTGACTGACTCATGTATGGATGGATTCACGTGCATCGACCTCTTCCTGCTCATCATCATCCTCATCATCATGTTCTTCTTCTGATGATGATTCTCGGATACCATGGACAGCCCCATAGCTTTTGTAACTTGCCACTTTTCCATGTCATGTCAAAGCTTTGGAATTTCGAGACGCTGCTTTTGGGTTTTGGATCATCCTTTGTACCAGACAAGACCTCTACTATGGCTTTCCGGCAAAACGCTTCCGAGTGGTAAAAGAACAAAACGAAACCTCGCTCCTGTGTACTTAAAACTAGAGGGATCATCATCACTCTTTTCCATGATTAAACTATGGAGCTGTCTCAGATCTTTCAGTTCCCACTCCACTCCCTGCATTATCAGCACACACAAGGAGGCCACTACTGATTTTCCTGTAGGCGGCACTACTCCAGAATTAATCTTCTGAAAGATACGAAATCGCACTTGTTTTGCCTTTTGAAGCAAACAGTTTTGCCTTTTGAAGCAAACCGTTTTGCCGTATGCGATGAATCCTAAACAGTTGCATCGCCCAACTTCCATCCAATCGTCATCAGCTTACGCAAACATCTGTTGAGAAGAGCACAGAGATGAGCCACCTGTACTTGCCACATGATCCTATAGGGGGAACAAAGTTTGATGTAATGCTGCTGCACATTCCATTGAAGAAGCTTTTCCATGGATTATGTATTGAGCTGCAGAACTATGATAGGGTCAAGCATGACCAGGCTCTTGGCCTGTGCATCAGCCATTGTGGAGAGTTTTCTATATGCATAAAACTTGCCAATTATGTACATGGACATGCCATAAATACAATGTATGTGAAAGAAGTTTAGAAGCAGAGCGGAGACTTGATTATTCAGGATCAAAAAGAGGAACCCAAATCGTAGTCTATATCACACACATCTGCAAAACATGATCAATGGAGCTGCAAAAACATGATTATTGTATGTTTAATTCACTATGAACAAATTGGCGTAAAAGTGGCACTTATGCTGTTACAGCCTTGAAAAGCGCATCTCAAGCTTGACAAATCTAGCTAGTGCTTTGGAATTCTAAAATGTGATCATAAATAAAGGAGCCCAATTGTCTGATTCCTGTCCAAATTGAAAGTTAGAATCAATGACAACATGATCATTCTTTACTTCTTGCTTTCAGGATGAAAAGCAATGGGGAGCGGGGCGTTTTAGATCCGGTAGGTATCTCCAACCTTTTGAGATCTCTCAGGTATCCAACATATCCAAGGACATTCCTATGATCCTTGAGATCCTCAAACATAGATTTTATGAGCGCATTATTCATTCCTTAATGGCATGAGCAAAGCATGGCTCCACACATTAAAAAACTGATCGAGTTTCTTCTCAGAATCTACTGATATCTATACGCACCAACTAGTGGGAGAAGGATTTCCTTTCGTTTTCTTGTCTATGTATGTCCAAATTGGGCTGGAATCTGCAATCCCCTCCTTTATATATACTTATGCACCAACTAGTGGGAGTAGAAATTCCCTCCATTTTCTTGTCTACGTATGTCCAATTTGGGATTGAATGAGTAACTGAGAAGTATCAATAGGAATAGCTTCCCAACTTAAACCTGCAACAAAGTGACGCTATCAATAAGATGGGAATCTTCTACAATTTGCACCAAGGGATGATCAGGTTTTCCAGTCATGACGATATAATCATGGCTAAGCTAAGTTCATAAGCACGGCAATAGAATAGGACCTTTCCATGATCTACATTGAGGGATGAGCAGGTTTTCTGAAAGCATACAAGTTAATTGCAGTAAAGTTCACTACAAATTAAGCTAAAGGAGATGGACAGACCCCACTAATGAATCATTCAACCAACCCAAATAAACAAGAGACAACAGGGGTGTTTGTTTTCGTACCATTGTATATGCTGACAAAGCTTATTTATACACATAAAAGTTACAAACATTTAACACATGAATCAAATATAAGTAGCAAAATTCAACCACAAGGATGCTTCGGTTGGTTGCCTCCAAACACAGTGAGAGGATGTGACTACACCGTTAAGAATGAAAGAAAACCTTAATCGCATGCAAATTACAATTTACGATGCACTGTCTGCCTTTAGATCAGCACTGCTCCAAAGCCAGGAATACCTTGCATGAAAGCAAGTCCCATTCACTATACATCATTCTGAAATTCTGCAATGGACCCTAAGGAATTGAGAATAATTTTCACTAATTGTATACAGCAGCAGTAAACTATGATGTTGCATAGATGCATCAAGCAGCACCTCGGAAGAAAAGAGGCTACATTACACCAAGTATAGTGCAGTATCATGCCTGGCTTTCATGCGAGCATGAGTAACATCCTAACCAGGACTGCCTGACTGTACATGATGCACAGTTTCAATTGGTGAACCTTGCTTTTCGAGGACTCTTAATGTGAGACTACCTGACTCTCAATTCCACTATGCAGAATGATTTAACAGTCTTAGTTCCTGTTTTTTCTATGCTAGAACATGATAGTTTTATTTCAACAAAGTTGTAAATTCATCTACAAAGCAACAAAGCCCACGCCATAAGACCAAGGCCACAAAATATCTTTGTTATGCACAAAACGCCACCACTGTGTGGCAACGCCACCACTTTGTGTGGCAGTAGTATTCCGATATTTATCACTACCTGATAAAAAAAATCTACAATTTAGATCTAGGATTTATGGTTTAGGCAAGAAAGCCATCCCCATAAATCCTTGGCCACAAAAAGAATCTTGTATGTACCAAATGCCACCAATTTACGTGGCAGTAATGTCCCGACATTTACCATACCTGGTCAAAAAATCTGCAAGCCTCAATCATGCTAACCAGGAGCTTTATGGATGAAGCATGCTCTTGTGAATGAACAAGATTTTCAGCTTCATTCATAGATTGTCATACAGTGATTTGTATTATAGCTCTGTTCACTTTAGACAGCAAGTTGTGAGAGATAAGAAGCAGAAAAGAAGCACTCGTGGTGGTGATAGGAATGAGCGCTTCAATCCAGTCTTGGTCTCCATTTCACATTTTCTTCATTAACGAGGCAATTCCTTACACCCTTTCCTTTCCTTTGGAAGATTGTTTTAGAACACACATGCAAGGATGTTATGCTTCCAGAGAATCACCTGCCGTATTATATCTACAGGTACACTGTCCATGAGAATCTCTTCTGTTCTTCAGTTAGATAATGATTCAGACATTTTCAGGCCAGAATTCCCGGAAGAAGTTACGCTGGAACACCTGTTCTTGCAACTCCTTCTCTCTTGCTAGTTCTTTCTTCAGTCTCTTCGATGCTTTTTTGCTTTGCTTGCACTGGTAGCATACGAAAAATGAAAGAAATCCAATTACATGTAACTTATTCATGACTCAGAAATTATGTTCTACCAGAACAATATGTAGCTATGCTCAATAATCTAAATAAGGCAATTTTTTCCAAAATCCTATCCAGACTGGCAAACAATCTACTCACAAAAACTGAGCATGTCAAAAGCTGCGGTGAACTACACTGCAATTTCAAGTAATTTGTCCCGATGCAAGCTTGCCTTACATTCACCTCAGGCCCATGTTTTCATTTGATGTAATCCAGCCTCACTTCATAACAAGATACGCATGTGAAATAATCTAAACAAGGAAATTTTGTCCAAAAATGCCACTCAAACTAGGAAACCAACTACTCTCATGATAATAGAGCATGTCAAGAATAGTGGGAAACTAGAACGAAATCTTGATTGATTTCCCCTGACGCAAGCTTTTTGAGAAAATACTCTTTACACTTACCTCAGATCCTTTTTTCTTTTCACTTGTTCCAGCCTTTCTTTGTTTTGGAGCCTCACACAGCTTCTTATTTGCCGGCAATGTAGATGCACCTATTCCTCTCTTGTCATTCTTCACCACCACATCCAATGGCTCCAACCTCCCCTGAAACCATTAAAAGAAACCATAAGTCTATGCACAAGATACAGAATGATCATCAGTATACATGTGATGTTGAACCTTCTATATCGTCACGATGGTCAAGCTTTATAAACCTAGTACGTTTCCAAGAATATGAAAGATATTGTTTCTGTTGGCCATATTGCATAAGACTAAAAGCCGTCTCTATCTCCTGCTCATGACCTTTCTTCTTGTCACAGTCTATACCAGAAATCGCAAACATCTAAGCCTTTAATTTTGATGCATGTATGTTGTTCGTGTACGTACATATTCTGGAATATATCAGCGGAGCTGGTATTACAGTTCTTCAAATACAACAATAAACAAAAGACCACGACGACCATATCACTCAACAGGACCAACAGACATATCCATCCTCAGGAAATGCCCTGATGGATGCTATATATCCTCAGATTGATGGCGCAAAACAAATTAACACACCACAAATCCACACAAAACCATACTTTGGCTTCATTAACACAGGTGTAATCAGAAGAACTCCGAAATCAAGATAAAAACCCAATGAGATTTTTCCGAAGCTCCTCGTGATGGAAAAGAAAAGACCGCAGCAACATAACGTGCAGGAAAAAAGAAAAGTAACTACGAACATGAAAACCTAGCAGAACAACAAGGGAGATGCAGAAATAGGACGGTAAAGGAAAAAAGGCCGTGCACGCAAGCTCACGAGGCATTTGGTAAAAGACTGCAAACTCACCTGCTCTGAAGCTCCCAAGCCGGTGCCTTCTTTCCAACCCGACTTTTGAAGCAGCTGAGGACAGAGGAACAAAAGAGAAGCGCAGCACGAGTGAGAAAGATCTATATCCCACGAAAGTATACAAGGAAGGAACAGAAAGAAGAACGCAGAGAGAAGGAAAGAGGAGGAGGAGGAGGAGCGACCTTGAATCCAATGTTGCCCTTGATGGTGGGCAGAGAGGAATGGCGCGGTAGCAGAGCTTGGTCTTCGTCTGCTTCGTCTTCCTGCTGCAGAGCCATCGCCGCGTTCTCTCTGTTTTCTTTCATCTTCTTCTTCTTAAGAGGGCGTTCCCACGCTGCTTACAAAACACAACACAACAACACACACACACACACACACACACAATGCATCTGTGCGTTTTAAGCACAGAAAGGTTAATCTCTTCTAAGCATATAGAGAAGCAAAGGTTAATTTGATGGTCTCTATGTTCTGCATCTGCATATGTACTGAGCTAATCATGTGTAGTGGCATCGATCCGCAGCTCCCCCTTCGAAGCATCGAGAGAGAGGCTGCTGTTTGCTAACGATCGAGAAGGCTCCTCCGAAGGCTTCACAATCCTCCGCGTATCGTTACAGCTCCGCAATCCGGGGGCGGAAGCAGCATGCGGCTCGAGAGATGCCGAGGCACAACAGAACGGGATCATGTGACGGGGCGGGAAGCGTTTCTGGCCAGCAGTTGTGCCCGAATAATCGGCCAGCGATCGGACATCGGATCGGATCGAAACGCGTGTTTCCTGCTGGCGCAAGCTGAAGGGAGTGTTGGGGGCGCTTTCTGATCTGCTCGCGTAGCGATCTGCCTCGTCCTTTGAAGGAACGTCCATCGTCTGTAACCATCCAACAGCAAGCAACAGACACTTCGCCGATTCAGGGTGTAAAAATTACGTAACACATATCAGCTTCTTAATCATACCATCCGGATCGACTTGTTTATGCAATCGCATAACCTCGTGTGTTGCTCCGCAGCAATCCGCGCGCTTCCTTTCGGAGGGAACGCACATCACGTAACCACCGAACGCACAGCAAACAGCGGGCGGTTTCACCGATTCGAGCTGTAGCGATCACGCACAGATCCCGCTTCTTAAATCGCGACATTCCATCGACTTGCTTACGAGCCACATCACAAACATTGCTTCTGAATCAGAGAATCTGACTCGACTCTGTTTATGAATCAGATCAGATTACTTGTGTGTTGTGTGTGATTTTCTACAACAAGGAAAGAACAAGAAGAGATTCTCTAACCCTAACCACGAAGAAGAAGAAGCAAACGAAGAAGACGAAGAAGAAGAAGACGACGAAGACGACAGAGTGCAGAATGCCTCCTCCTCCCCGCCATAGCAGCAGCAGCAGCCATGGAGATCCGCCTCCTCCTCCTCCGAATGCGCAAACCCCTCTCTGCGACGAGTTGCCCTCCCTCGTCTCCGCATTCGTGGACACCTTCGTGGATTACGTCGTGGGAGGCCAGTTCCTGGGCCGCGACGAGGAGCAGATCCGAGAGACGAGCGACAACCACAGCAGCGCCATGGACGATCAGAGCAGCGAAGGGCGCTACCACCACCACCACAACCACAACCGCCGTGGAATGTCTACTTACAGGCCGCCGGTGCGGCGGCTTGTAGCGATCGGAGACATCCATGGGGACCTCGCCAAGGCGCGGGAATCGCTGAAGATCGCAGGCGTCATGGACGATGCAGATGCATGGATCGGAGGGGACGCAACGGTGGTGCAGGTCGGGGACGTTCTGGATCGTGGGGGAGAAGAGCTGAAGGTCCTCTACCTCCTCGAGAAGCTCGGGAGGCAGGCGCGTAGATCGGGCGGGGACCTCATTGTCATGAACGGGAACCATGAGGTCATGAACATGGAAGGCGACTTCAGGTACGCGACGCACTCGAGCGCTCTAGAGTTCCAGAACTGGGCCTACTGGTACGAGAGGGGAAGCAAGATGAAGGAGCTATGCAACGGTGATGGCGATGATGGCGCGAGGAGGAGGGAAAGGCTCTTCTTGATCCATGGAGAACACGGTGGTGTTATCGATGGAGGAGGAGGAGGAGATGATGAAGGAATCCTGAGCACGATTCCGATGCATCTCAGGGCTCGATTCGTGGCATTGAGGCCCGGTGGGCCGATCTCGACGCGCTTCCTCGCCAAGCATCCGACGGTGGTGGTGATCGGCAAAACTGTCTTTGCCCACGGCGGGGTTCTTCCCTCCCACGCGAGCTATGGCCTCGAGCGAATGAACGAAGAAGTCAGGGAATGGATCCTGGGCAAGAAAGGGCGGTTCGGGCCGAGCTTCCTCCATGGCCGTGATGCAGTCGTGTGGGTGAGGAAGTACTCGGAGATCAAGGAGCGGTTTTGTGACTGCGATTTGCTGGAAAGGGCCCTCGACTCGATCCATGGCTCCGAGAGGATGATCGTCGGGCACACCATTCAACAGCCTTTTGGCATCAATGGCGCTTGCATGAACCGCGTCATCCGTGTTGATGTTGGTATGTCCTCAGGCTGCGGCGATGCTCCCCCCGAAGTGCTCGAGATCAAGAATGACGAGCATCTGAAGGTGCTATCGAGATCTGAGCAGCGCCAGATTGCTGCTCCGAAGAAGCCTGTGGTGCCTCCACCGCCCAGAGAGCCGTTTTGGAAGAAGCGAGAACAGGACGGCCTCGCGTCTTTGCTCTCCGAGACGAGCGTCAAGTAATCCCTCTTAAAACCTAAACCCTAAAACTCTCTGGAAACAAATGCGGAACATGATGTTGTATACCATTCTTTCTTCGAATTCTCCTGTGATTTTGTCAACAACCCAAAGGGGGGATGTTACTACGAACTGCATTTGGCCTTTCGGCACATGTATGTATATATGACTTAACTGTCGTAGCTCCAATGATCGTCATTTTAAGGCTCAGGACCTAGCCAGCAAATGGAGCAAGCAGGGTGAACAAATCCTGGGTTTCTTGAAGGACACGACGTACTCACTCTCTCACAAAACCTTGCTTTCTTTAATAGAACAGGCAATTGGATCCTTGTTGTAGGTGTGGCATTTCAGCTGAAAATCTGCTTGTCTGGTAAAACTAAAGACAGACTCAACCCGAATATGCTGAACAGCTCTGTTCTTGAATTGAGCTACTGTTAAATGTATGAAAGAAACAGGCATAGTGTCAATGTATGAAAGAAAATGAATGGAAAAACGTGCATTTCCAGCCATCTTCCTTCCAATTGCTTAATGTAATCGACACTCTGATGCCTAGAATGGTAAGGTACCAGAAGTTTTCAAATCCATAGTAGTATTTCAAAGTTTGAAGCATGTATCTCAATGTTCATAGTGGGCACCCCTAATGTGTCAGTGGTAGTTAAAATAATGTTCAGCAGTATTCTTACCTTAAGATTTTGATCCAGAGGCTCTTTAGGGTTAGATGTTGTATAAACTTCATTGCTTATGTGCATGATACACAATACCGGAACTCATGTGTAGTAAATACAAAAACTCACAAATAGATGCACATTTTTAGCATCATGGTTACAAGACTGATTGATTCTGGAGCTATTTTTGCTTCCAAGATGAAAACTTCAATTAAAACCAAAAGATGTGAGGCAAGTACAATGCAAACCTTGTGAGGCTATTTCTATTACCACATATATTGTATTACAGCCTTATTTAAGGCACTTACGAAGGGGATCTTCAGTGTATACATCACGCATTATGTACATAAATTCCGCTTAGATAGTTACTGCCCAATACTTCAGAACAGGCTTGCTAGAACTTAACAATCTGCTTCCAGCTTCTGCGGTTCTTCGGGTGGTGGTTCCATGCTTACAGATTCTGCAACAACATACAGACAGAACCATCAGTGATCGAAATATTGGGAGGAGTATGAGGATAGCAGTCGCAAAAGAATCTACAAACTCTATAAACCTTCCAAAACAGACTCCCCAATATGGATCTATTTGCCAACAAATTGATTACTGACCAGTTTGCCAAACATCCATTCAAATTGATTATTTTCTCGTAAGTCTAGGTTTAACCTAGCAAAACATTCATTCCTATGTGGACCTATTTGTGAGCATGATTACTGTCCAATGATTTCTCTCTTCATTCTCCCTAGGCCTTGCCTGCAAGCGTATTTGTAGACAATCCTGATCACTCCCACAATTTCTATCATTAGTTATTCTAGATCTTTTAACCTTGCAAACGATCTCTTTCACGATTCTAGATGTAAGACCTCGGAGAGAACCATTACTTGATCATACCTTCCGTAGGACTCACGATCCCCTCATCCAATGCAGCGTGCATGGCTATAATGATTTCGTTGTCGGCAGCATCACTTTCTTTGATGAATTCCGACTCCAAAAAGTATCCGTCCCCACCTAGAATTTCCGAAACATCACCTTGATACATACTCAACCAATACCTTCGAAAGGGAAGGTTGTTCTGTATCAGCTCCCACCACTCTAATGAGAAATCATCCACGTTATCCCATTCTGGAAGAAAGCTTCCATAATTCCAGTCACGTTTAAGTAATCTAGCTTCGTGGTGCACAAACTCAACCTCCTCATCCTGATAAAAAACGTGGTCTTCCTCCAGATCTTCCACATCCTCGTACTGATTGAAAACATATTGATCCTCATCCAAGTCCCCAGCTTCAATTAGTTTGAGCTGATCATGATCCCCATCACCATCGCCATCATCACAGAATGTTGCTGTTTGCGGCAACAAGGCATTTCCTTCTACATCCTTGTGCGAAGGTCGGAAAAAAAGAGTCTTTGGATCCAGTTTAGAAAACGACGATGGAATTCGGTTATTGCTGTCCATTGTTACAGGATTCGGATTCGGAATCCATGGTTTTGCAGTCGATGACGGATCTATAAGCATCGCACAGCATTAGGTTCAGAGCGCACACACAGCACACACACACAACACACACATTTCCAGCACTAAATGTTCACCACTCCGAAACATTAACTATCGACGAATCAAGGCAGCGGTTTCATGAAGGATCCGAGAGAATAGCTCAATCTAATGACTCTCTGACGAGGACATGAGATTAACGAACAGAGACGGATTCCAAAGAGGTAGGAAATCATGGATCAAGACAAGACGCCAGGTCGAATTAGGGAAAGGTTTGGAGTGACGACGAAATTCAGATTACCTGGTGCAGGGAGTAGCGTGTTGGATTTACCTGAAGTGGAATCCATGGCAGAGCAGAGAGAGCCTCTTCCTGCAGGGAAGCAATGGCGGTGGATCTAGGCAAGCAGCGCATCAGGAATTGCAGGAAGGAAAACGCATCAGAAATCATTCTAATTCAGGAAATGCATGCATGCATGCAAATCCTACATACATGCATGCACATGTATGTACATCTGCGCATGCGCACACATGCATGCGATGCATGTGCATCAAATCCATGTGACGTGATGCAAAATCCATATGACATGATGCATGCGGTGCATGTGCATCAAATCCATGTGACGTGATTCATGCGATGCATGTGCATCAAATCCATGCATGCGATGCATGTGCATCAACTCCATGTGACATGATGCATGCCGAATCCGCATGACGGCATGCATGCAGGCAGGCATGCGCATCCCCGCATGCATGTGATGCATGTGCATCAACTCCATGTGACATGATGCATGCCGAATCCACATGACGGCATGCATGCAGGCAGGCATGCGCATCCCCACATGCATGTGTATGCATGAATGACATGCCACGGGACATCCATGCATGTATGCATACGTACATGGCCATGGCATGTGGACATGCGGAGGCGTGCATCCATCCCCACATGCATGTGCATCAAACCCAGATGCGTTAATCTGGGCACGCATGCATCTGTACTTAGTGCTGAAGTCCCTAAAATATAATATTGACTTCTATACTTGGATCCACCAAACGAAATTTTAATTTCAAATGCATGTCAATTTTGCACTGATGGGCTCAATTCTTCCGCTGATTGACGGGATATGTGGAATTATACTACTAATCGGCATTAAGTATGTATTTCTCCCCATTAAACAGCACCGCTGTTTTCAATGTTAACTACTTCATTCTTGTGGTTTTCTCAAGTGCCTGAAATATTATATGACAATTTATACTTCTGCTAAGTGCTTATGGCTAGAGATCGTCCTCAATCAGTCATGCTGAATGTAATCAGAAATTGTATGCTAATGATGCCATTAACGGCACGTGAATGGGGGTGAAAATATATTTGCAATGTGCTTGATGCTGAAGTTACTATAATTGTAGATCGATCATCCGGTCAACTTGGTACGAGTATGATTTGATGGGCATGTAAAATATATAATTCATGCTAGTTTTAAGTAATGGGTGGATCTTCAACACCCAGTCTACCTGATGGTATAAGTGCTATACCTGTCAGGTTGATCTCTAGTTTCTATTGGAAGTACTGTGTCCTAATTAGAATTTAGATGTTGAGGATCGGTTATGCGGGCAGGGAATCATA
Organism: Azolla pinnata; assembly: GCA_037176905.1. Taxonomy (NCBI): domain Eukaryota; kingdom Viridiplantae; phylum Streptophyta; class Polypodiopsida; order Salviniales; family Salviniaceae; genus Azolla; species Azolla pinnata. The sequence goes on along the minus strand of JBBBWG010031086.1, from coordinate 105,181 downwards.
GCAGAATAATATTAAGGACAAAATTTCTTCAATGTATCTTGTAAAGATAATTATACTAGTATTCCAAATTGTACATTAATATCTAAATTGGAACTAGTTCTTTGAATATAATATAATTTATAAACCCACTGGCTAATTCGATGATATTAGTATTGTATCTTTAAAGATTCCGGAGTATGACCATCTCTTGCTTGCAATGTAACTACTGGTTCAATTATTATATGTCAATATGAATATCTTCAGGTCCATATATTATATGTTTAATTCTGGTTTTAAAACTCTAGCAGGCAGCATCATTCATACAAGCGTGGATCCGCAACAGCATCAACAACTAGATATTGTAATAATTACTGCAACAATCCTGGCCACCAAAGCTGGTGCAGTATATAAATTGTATGGAACCGGTCCAATTATACCTTAACTTTCGTGATCATGTTCCGATAATCGGGGTTCAATATATAATTGCTGAGGTGCGGTGAACTGAATTTATAATCAAATATGGTCAGTAGGGCAGCAATTGTGGTGTTCGTATCGGTTTGTACATTCAGCTTGATCATTCATTCAAATCGGATGATTATCATGCCGGTGTGTTGCGATGGTGCAACTGGCTATGATCAGATCGATTATAAGAGTATTGCATGAGCCGACCAATATAATTCGATTGCAGAGGAAGATATGATTGTGTCGGGATCATCAATGATGATCGAGCGCTCGGGCGCAGCTGGCTCAAGCTGCTCAATATAACAATAATGCAGCTCTTAATGATCTGAATAGTTACTAAATCGGATCAGATCAGATTTCTTCTCCATCAGATTTAGTATATTCTGGCAGCATCGATGTTGATCAGCATATAATTCGAGCTGCACTGGCGCAATCAGATTCATACAGATCTGAAAATGCCAGCAGCTAGCAGTACTTCAGAACGAATATGGCCAGTAAGATTTCTAATCTCTGAGCCGTCCCTGGCCATGTAAATACAAAACATTGTCTTTTAGTTCATATGTACTATTGATCCATTAATCCAATGCTTTAGGGCATCAATGCCATTTTCTATTGATCAGATTGTGATTTATACTAACGGTGTATTCCTTAATCATACTATCAATAATTAGAAACACGGTAGCTAGTTATGGCCTTGTCGATCTAGGGCCGGTATTAATAATATAACCAATTTTACTTGCTTTCTGCAATATTGCAAGCTTTGTGATCATCACTAAACAGTAAGTACATCATTGTCATGAACCATATTCTGGAAATCCACTTGATAATCATATACATTGATTGGGCACTCAATATGCAGATGGGAATTTATCAGCTTGATTTATTTATAGACGGATGCATAAATTGTCTACTTGCAGTCGGTTATGCCATGATTAATTTCTGTATAATTAATGTTTTACAGTGCTGTATTATACCCGGCTGATGTCAGTCCAATATTTCGGCTGATCATCGGATTTCAATGATCAGGAGTACTTTAATATTTACTAGCTGTAATATGTAAGGCTTAGCTATAACATGCTTGCAGCAGGCTCTAGATCCGGAGACGAATTCTTACAATCTACGGTGGCACAAACGCTTATGCATTATGAATATTAAAGTTGTTTCATTTGTGGGATAGATTATATTGTCATGATCTTAGGCGGATTTGGGTAATTGGACCGCGATTCTTGCGTATTCTCTTATGATAATATGTAATACATATTCCACAGTGTAATTTTGTGTATTTAATTATATTAGTAACAATCTTGAGGTATCATATGGTTCCTAGTTGTAACCATTTTGCAGTCTGTTGTATTGATTATTGTCATACTGAGAGAGCGGATTGATTAAATCCTTTGGTTACATTAGTTTAGGCAACGATATTAATGATGATTAATTGCTTGACCTAATATAGAATATGGAATTGAATTGGGGTTTTGAAATCGGAACGGTAGTCGCATTTGTGGGAGGATCCATCAGCTTCGATAAGAAATCGGCAACAGCTCTTTCAAAATGGAATATATTCCTTTGCTCTGGTATAACTGTCATTAATAATTATACAATATAATGATCGATCCATTCACTGTTTTAATCTTAATTTGGTCACCACTATTGCGCCCTATTAATCTTCGTTTATAATTGGATCTGATTATAGTAAATCATCAGTCTTCTCATCAATCCATGGATCATTATAGGAATCGATTTTGACGATCGATATGAAAACATTAATACACTAACGATATTGATTCGATTTTAAGTTGATTTATATGTGCATTAACTAGGCATGATCATGGGGTCATCGCTCGCATCGGTGTGGTACAATTTCCGGCTCAAGTCACCAATGATCGATTACAATGTTGCGCTCGTCTTCCAGCCCATGCTAATGTTAGGAATAAGCATCGGAGTCATCTTCAATGTCATCTTCCCTAATTGGGTTGTCACTAGATTGCTTCTAGTGCTGTTCATCGGTGATAATATTTATGGATGTAAGTGTGTATGTAGTCTGCTCAAATGGGGAAGGGTGATCCCACGACGATCTTTTGTCGATCTCCAGTACGTCTGTCGCGGAAGCAGGAGGCTCTTATCCTTTTTTTTTTGGCATCCACCACGCGTCTACAGTAGTTGTCTGCAAAATAGAGGTTGTCCTATTGAATGTTTCCTCTTTTAAAAGTTGCGACGCACCCAGACCCATGCGCGAGATCATTGTCATGAATCGTTTATTATTTTGTCTGTGTCCCAATCGTGGATGCCATCGATTCTATCACATGGCATCATCTACAGGTTGAGTCACATGGGAATTAGTTGGACGACGGTGCTACTGTCACCACGTTCTTCTCTAGTGGGGCTAACATTATACAAATCTCTATCTATTTATCTATATATTATGTACAGTAACAGTAATTTGTCAAATCAAATGTCAGACCTACATATAGTGGCCAAACGCTGGGCAAATCGATACACGACGCACTGGGCCGGTTTTTTGTAAAAAATATATGTGAATGTTTATATAACATCATGAGGAATGTAGTGTGTGCAATATAAAACACAAAAATTTAGATAGAGATAATTATCTACTTTAATATCAAGCATTATCATGAATATATTATATTTGTTAAATTTTTTTATGATGATAGTAAAAGTAATGGATTCGATCCACATCACGTTTTTTTCCTAATGTTTGTAAAATGCATGGCTTAATTATTTAAGAAGTTGATTTGAAGGGGTCGATGTAGTAAATATTTAATAGAACAAATCATTTCTAGAAATAAAGTTCTATGGTTTATGTAAGAAGTGAATGTGACAGATCGATTTTTTGAACAAAGCCTTGTGTTTTTACAAAAAACAAAGAGTTCGTGAAAATTGAGCCCGTGAATTTTTTGTCACAATAAAATAATCTAACTAATACTCTATAAGTATATTAATATTATAAAGTTCTTTGAAAGTAATTAATTGTTTTATGTGTAATAAGTATTTTTTAAAAGGCAAAACTAAGCTTTAGATTGTTATCTCTATATATATTAGGAATTTTATTATTTGCAAACATAACTAGTTTTTAAAAAAACTTTTCAATTACTTAAGTTTTGAAGTGGTTTTTTAATCATTTTCTAATAAATTATATAAGCACATGGAGTTTAAAGATTTTTATAATCTGGCATTGTATTAAGATTTTCATAAAAAGTAAAGTATTTAGACAGTTTTTTTAGTATTTATTGGGAATCTTAGACGAAAATACAAAATATTACATGTTCTATATGCAAACATAATAGGAGTTTAAACAAATATTTAAAGTTTTGATGAAGGGGATCTTACAATCCAATTAAGCGTTGAATTGTTAATTTATTGAAATATCCTCATCATGATTTGCATCCATAATGTTCACATGAGCGAGACAGAAATTCAGGAACAAGAAAACAGAAGAGGAATCGAATCCTTCAGAATTTTTGGCAAGCGGAAGGCAAATCGCGTTGAATCGACGCTTAAAGAAACAAATTACAAGCGGATCGATCGACCGATCATCGTCCGCAGGTACAAGCCACACATGTCATGCATGCTTTTACAGGTTTTGAGACGCGAATCGAACTCGGCAGAAAATAAAAAAAAACGCTGGTGCAAAGCAAAAGTGCCTTTACTTGGCAAGGTTGCACTTGTTGGCCACATTTCTCTGGAGGACATTGACCGCATTGGCATAGACTCGTCGAACGGAGTCACGTGCCTGCAGCCAAAAGTAAGAAATTTATATTTAACTGTTATTGGTTTTGTGTTTTGGGTGTATCAACACACTGTACGCCTCTCGACTCGGAATAGTTGCTGCTAAAATTATAACTAAAGACAAGATACTTTAAGGAAAGGGATCAAATGGAAAAACATGGAAACCGTGCTTGAGGAAACAAGCTCCCATTTGTTGTCTTTCTCTTTTACCTTTTGGACCTCATGGCAACATGCTCCTTTGCAGCCTCCTGTGTAGCTGGCATTTGCACTGCCATCGTCATCTTCCCACGGCAAGTCGTCAGATGTGACCTCATGGCATTTGCCTTGTTCGATGCAGTCGATCAACGTTTCGGCTGTCGCAATTCCTGTTCCAGAGCAACAACAACAACAACAACAACAACAACAACAACAGTGCAAGCAAAAAAGAGTTGCTTTTCTTTTCCTTCTTTGTTAGATGCCATGAGTAAAAGAAGAGTACAGTTTAATCGAGAGTGTCGATTGGCATTCTTTAGCGTCAAGTCGATCAATGCTGTTTCGCGAATAAGAAAAAGAAAAGGAAGAAGAAAACTAGAGAGAAACGAGCGGCATTTGATTGATTTGGTGTGTTTTGCCGCAGTGTGTGGTGAAAAAAGTGAATCACGGGTGTAAAAAGTCCTCGATCCAAAAAAGAAAACGCTCCCGTTCCAGGTGACTATGAGGGGCAAGCAGGAGGAGGAAATACCTGCGAGGTAAGCTCCGTGGACATAGCCATTGAAGGGCGAGCTCGTGTGCTCCCCGGTGAAGTACAAGGGACCAACCGGGGCCTGCAAAATAGGAAACAACCTTTGATGATGTTGATGTTGATGATGATGATGATGGTGGTGGTGATGATTAGGGGAATGATTTGATCAAACAAAAAACCTGAGGATTGATTAATGGCAAGCAAGAAAGCTGTTTTAGGGTTTAGGGTTTAGGGTTTTGGAAACAATTCCAACCCCAGACCTTGAGGAGATCGAAGTCGATGTCAGTGACGCCGATCGGCCAGTTCATGTAGCTGCCGCGCGTGTACCGATCCTGGCTCCACTTCGGGATGAGGATCGCGTCGGGCGCGGGCTTGTCGTCGCCGAAGATCTTCCGGATCACTTCCGTGATCTCCGCGATCGTCACCTCCTCGGGCTGCTGCTCGATCCGCCGCGACTCGTCGTCGGTCACCGTCACGAAGATGAGGTTCGATCCCGGGTACTCCTTCTCCAGATGCTACGTTTCGGGTTTAGCGTAGAAGATGGCATCGTAGAAGTGGTATAGGGATTAGTAGCTCAGATAACACCACGGAAACAATACATGACATGCGTTTTTTTTTCTTTTTCTTTTCTTCTTTTTGTTAAGCCAGCGACGCGGCAGCGATTCATTCATCATCCACGCAGCAGCGGGGAATCGCCCAAAAATTGTATCGATCGGAACGCTTTTTAGGCAAGTTTAGAGTGCCTCTCTAGGATTGGGGATAAATGCTTTTAAGCGTATTCGGCTAACCTGCCAGAAGGGATAGTAGCCGCGCTTGCCGTCGGCGTAGAGGAAGAAGGTGGTGCCGTTCCCCGTCGGCCAGAACGTGTACGGGAACTTGAGGAAGATCTTGGTGTAGATGGACATGTCGAACTGGTAGATGGTCTTGATCTTCCAGTACTGCCCCAAAAGGTATGTCTATAATGTCTGTATGTGCGTATGTACGTATGTACGTACGTCTGTGTATCTAATCTGTATGCATAGAATTAACCATACGTATACCATACGCGTTTGCAATCGCCTATGTCCCGATCAAAAAGTGTAGGGTAAATCATCTTCCAAGTTTGGAGAAGTAAAAGTAGAGATCGAAATTGTCGAGAAAGCGACCATGATTTTTGTATTATACAATGATTGAATCGCGTGTCATCACATGTTATATAAGAGAGAAAAGAAGTAAGAACAGTAGAAAACAACGAAAGGAGCACGCGTCCTTTCCTTTCCAAATGTGTTCGTTTTTCAAAAGTTTTCAAAATATTTGTATGTTTGAATGCTTGCACGAACACGTTTATTACGTTCTATGCCACTACGTGTATATATATATATATATGTATATAAAATATATATCGAAACTATAAAAAAAGCGACCATGATTTGTATTATATAATGATTGAATCGCGTGTCATCACATGTTATATATATAAGAGAGAGAGAGAGAGTGAGTATCGAGGAGAAAAAAGTAAAAACATTAGAGAAAGGAGCACGCGTCCTTTCCTTTTCAAATGTGTTCGTTTTCCAAAAGTTTTCCAAATATTTCTACGTTGGAATGCTTGCACGAACACGTTTATTACATTCGATGCCACTACGTGTATATATATATATATATATATAATCGAAGTAAAAAAATTGCGCTCACCGGCAGATCAGGTTTGTATGTGATGAGATCGCTCTTGAGGACGCCGAGACTGACGGACAAGATCACAAAGTTGGACGTGTACGTTGACCCGTCCTCGGTCGTGAGCGTGACCGTCTCATTTGTGTACTCGATACTGTTCACCACCTGGGGAGCGATCGAAGAAACACAGACACACATATGCGAAATACGTGTTGAGTGGAATGCTCAGAACGGTTTCGTGCACGAGGTTGAGATGAAGGTCATACGTATATATGTGCGCGTGAATCTCAACCCCAAAACCCTAAAAACCCTAAAAACCCTGAAAACCCTTTAAACACTCGACCTTAAAAACCCTAAAAACCTTTAGACGCTCAACCCTAAAAAACCTAAAAACCCTAAAAACTTTTAAACACTCAACCCTAAAAACTCTAAATACCTTTAAAGACTCGACCCTAAAAACCTTTAAACACTCAACCCTAAAAACCCTAAAAACCTTTAAACACTAAACCCGGAAAACCTTTAAACACTCGACCCTAAAAACCTTTAAACACTAAACCCGGAAAACCTTTAAACACTCGACCCTAAAAACCTTTAAACACTCAACCCTAAAAACCCTAAAAACCTTTAAACACTAAACCCGGAAAACCCTAAAAACCCTAAGAACCTTTAAACACTAAACCCGGAAAACCCGGAAAACCTTTAAACACTCAACCCTAAAAACCGTAAAAACCCTAAACACCTTTAAACACTCAACCCTAAAAACCCTAAAAACCCTAAAAACCCTAAAAACCCTAAAAACCCTAAAAACCCTAAAAACCCTAAAAACCCTAAAAAACCCTAAAACCCTAAAAACCCTAAAAACCCTAAAAACCTTTACCCTAAAATCCCTAAACACCTTTAAACACTCAACCCTAAAACCCCTAAAAACCCTTACCCTAAAAACCCTAAACACCTTTAAACACTCAACCCTAAAACCCCTAAAAACCTTTAAACATTCAACCCTAAAAGCCCTAAAAACCTTTAAACACTCAACCCTGAAAACCCTAAAAACCCTAAAAGCCTCTAAACCCCAATCGATCGATTCCTTCGTTGCACATGCCTTGTCGAGTTGTAGCCTCGTGTCGGTGATGGTCCCGTTGCTGTCGTGCTCGAGGAAGTCCTTGGCGAGCTCGTGGAGGAGGTGGACGTAGCCGCGGCTGTCGGCCACGAGGTACTCATCGGTTCCGTAGTACTCGAACGTTGGGTTGGGGATCACGTTGCGCAGACTCGTGACCCGCGGTGGCTCTTGCAAATGCAAAAAAAAGCAAAAAGCAAAAAGCAAAAGCATGAGATTTGTTCCCAAACCCCATAATTCAGAGCATTGTGGTGCGCCGAATCGGCTCCGAAGCTCACCTGCGATCTCGAAGTCGTAGTAGAAGAAATCGATGGCCATGTCGAGGGGCGTTGTCGGGACGCTGCGAGCGTTTTATTTTTTCGTTAGAGGAGTGTTAGGGTTTAGGGAGGGTTAAATCTTTCCTAAAGTCAAAGGAGCATTAGAGGAGTTTTAGGGTTTTAGAGGGGGTTTAAATCCCCCTAAAGAAGTTTAGGGGGGGTCAAACATTAGGGAATTGGGAGGTGTGTGCAAATGCTTTTGTTTTTGTTTTTGTGGCTTACAAGCCGAAGAGGCGTTGAGCGGTGGAGATGGAGATGTCCTCGTCTTTGTGCGCAGTGAGCGACTCGCTGAGGGAGGAGCTGAAGTCGGCGCTGGCGTCGGCGAGGTCAAAGCGCGGCTGCGTCTCTGAAACCGGGAGGTAAGTGCCGCTGCAAACAAACACAGCATAACAAACAACAGCTCAACCAAAACCCTAAACCCTTGAAAACGCTAAACCCTAAACCCTTGAAAACCATAAACCGTAAACCCTTGAAAACCCTAAACCCTAAACCCTTGAAAACCCTAAACCCTAAACCCTTGAAAACCCTAAACCCTAAAC
>JBBBWG010031086.1:26979-96552 GCA_037176905.1 Azolla pinnata | reverse complement strand
GAAAACCCTAAACCCTAAACCCTTGAAAACCCTAAACCCTAAACCCTTGAAAACCCTAAACCCTAAACCCTTGAAAATATCCTAAACCCTTGAAAATATCCTAAACCCTTGAAAATATCCTAAAACCTTGAAAACCCCTCAACCCTAAAACCCTTGAATACCCTAAACCCTAAACCCTAAACCCTCGAAAACCCTAAAGCGCGACGAGCAATCAGCGTAAAACACTGATCACAGCAGTCGCTTCATCTGGAGCCCAGAAGACCCCATGTGCTAGAAACAGTGGAACCAATAGAAGCCCAAAATGCGAGCGAACTCGTTGGCTTCTGCAGACCGAATCCGAAACGACGACGACGAAGCCAAACTGCGCTCACTCCTCTTTACTCACTTCTGGCTGTACGTGTTGGCCGACACGTTGCCGAAGTCGGTGAAGGAGAGCGTGAGGTTGTACTCGTTGGCGAGCGTCCAGATCGGGTTCTCCTTGTCGCCGCCCACGCCCTCGACCCAGTTCGCGCCGATCTCCACCGTGTAGCCCTCGAAGTGGCGCTCCTGCAGCCGCCCGCCGATGCGCCCCGTCGCCTCCAGGATCAGGAAGTCGTCGATCCCGTGCTTGGACAACGTCGCCGCCGCCATGATTCCTGCAAGCGAGCTCGCCACGTGTTCCACCACAATCCTCTCTATCCGATGTCGCGATTTTCGAACTCGTGAGGATCGATCTCACCGTACGTTTGTTTTGCATACGATTCGGGATCCCGATCCCTTATCCACGAGAATCGATCTCACTGTAGGTTTTTTTTACACGCAGTGTGGATTCAATGTGTGTGTGTGTGTGTGTGTGTGTGTGAAAGAAAGAAAGATATATTAACGTCTTCTGAGGCCCCAAGAATGGCCTAATGGAACACAAAAGATACAGCAGTGAGATGTGTGTGTACCCAATCATCCAAAGTACAGAAATAATTATAATAAAGAATGGAAAACAAAACAAAGAGATTTAAGTTTGAATATGGAAGATTGACAAAATGAAGAGATTGTTATATGCGATTTAACGCATCTACCTCATTATCCCGGTTTAGGGGTTTAGGGTTGAAGGTTGAAGGTTTTGTGTGTGTGTGTGTGTGTGTGTGAAAGAAAGAAAGAAAGATATGTATTAACGTCTGCTTAGACCCAAAATTGGCCCATGAGATACAAAAGATATAACAGTGAGATGTGCGTACCCAATCGTCCAATGTACAGAAAAAAAATAAACAAAGAATGAAAAACAAAACAAAGAGATACAAGTTCCAGTATGGAAGATCGAAAGAAACGAAGAGATCGCCATATGCGATGTAGCGCATCTACCTCGTCGTCCTGGTTTAGGGTTTTAGGGTTTAGGGTTTAGGGTTTAGGGTTGTTTTGTTTTGTTTTTTTCTTCTTTTTTGTTACCTGACACGCCGGCTCCCACGATGATGACTCTTGGATTGTTGTTCTTGGGGTAGCTTCGTCCGGCGCTGGCGAGCTGGACCGTGAGCAAAAGCAACGGCAGAAGAAGCAGGAGGACCCGTGACATCGTGGAATCGAGGGTTCAGAATTTAGGGTTTAGGGTTTAGGGTTTAGGGTTTAGGGTTTGAGGATGAGGAGGAGGAGGAGGTATTCTGGAGCGGAAGCTGTGATCGAATCGGGATGCAACCAGCCCAAGCCCGCTCGGCTTCATTTATACCTTTCGCCTTGATCGGAAAAAGAAGGTCTTGCTTGTTTGTTTATCGGAACGGAGGCTGTTTGTCGTTCGCGAAGGTGGCCAAATTTATCCCCCCCCTCTTCATTACGGCCCACACCGATGATCGAGAAAGAGCCCCTTGTGTTGATCGAACGCTAGCAACTCGTTGATCGAATGAACGCGGACTTGATTGTGGAAAGCTTCGGAGCACATGGTGTTGCTTTCAGAGGGGTTGGGCATGGAGCTTCTTGGGGCCCCAGTTGCCATATAGACAGGGTTTCGCCAAAGCAGAAGAACTCAGAGTTCAAGAAGAAGAAGAAGAAGAAGAAGAAGAAGCGAAAGTCGACATGAATGAGTGGTTGAGTTGTTGGGAAAAAAGATGATCTTAAGTGGTTTGGTAAAGCGCAAAAGCCTGTAGATTTATACAACAACAACAACAACAACAACAACAACAACAACAACAACAACGAAAGAGCCAGATTTTTTCACCATGCTCCGAGTGAAGCTTCAGACAGACAGATCTGAGCTTTGCCCTTTGGGATTTTTGGAGCATCCCAACTTGAAGATAACATGCTCCACCCAACATCAGACATTTGGCCTGCAAAGACAACAACATACGTTGGCGATACTTATCCACTCGTGCCTCGATCGATCGATGGGGACAAACAAAAACAAAAGCGATGCTCTCATAATCGATCACATTCTCGCGTACGAATGGAGCGTGTAATCGGTTACAGCCCAAAAAAGCTCGCCCACGAGGCTCTCGCAACAATCGAATACGTTCCATGCGATCCTTGCTCTCCTCTGCCGTCGCAAATGGGCCCCCAGAAAATATCACTTCTGTATCTGGCTGATCTCCTCGCTAACCCTTTCAGCTAGTGGGTTTCGTGCGCTCATTCGCGCAGATGAATCGCAGAAGCTTCGTTTCTGTCAAGCGATCCGATGTGCAAACCGTTTCGTCGCGCCAAAATCGCCCAATTTCGTGCTGCTCTTCGTACACGATATGGATTTGAGGAACCGATTCCACACGGATATGGATTTGAGGAGCCGATTCCACACGGATATGGATTTGAGGAACCGATTCCACACGTAGATGTATACAGATTTGAGAATAGATTTGAGCTAAGACTCGACATATGGCTGATGTATAAGAAGCACGTGTTTTGTTTTGTTTTGTTTTGTTTTGTTTTTTTTTTTGTCTGTTTTGCATCTAACTTTGCGGAATCATACATTATTATTGTTATTACTTTGTTTTGCTTTGTTGATTCATCTTGTCGAAAAAAAAGCTAAAGAGTTCAGAACTCGAGAGATCAATGAATCGCTGTTGGAGCCCTCACTATGTATTTATTAATTACTTCATGCCTTTTTTCTTAATCACATGATTCAAAACTTCGCAATTCAAAACTTCAGAAAGACGTCTTTTGTGGGCAATCCACCAGGGTAACATCAGAAAACCGATTTGGCGTGAGTCGATCATTAATCTTTAAATGCAATCCCGAAGGGCAAGACGACGATGCTTCCGCATGCATTACTGCTGAAAAATGTTTCCGGATGCGAGGCAAAACACGCATTAGGCTGCAGCATTCGATCGAGATGATTCTTCTGCCATGACCATGAGGGATGCTTCAAAAAACAACTTCCATGCGAAAGCAAATCGGGATTCTACCACATGCATGATATGGAGCTGGTGAATGCAAACCTTTGTATTCTTACATTTGGAGATCTGGTTTAGCTCTGATTCCATTTGCTATGGAGGAGTGCATATCTTTGCAACATGATTTCGGAGCCCATTGATAGTGTTGATGTACATCTGCCGAAGCGACTCACGCTCCTAGAACATGGAAAAACCCAAATCAATCCATCAGAAGCAGCTCCCTAGATTAGGTATATATAATGCATATTTTTCGTGCTCTCAACGAATCAATGTCTTGCTTCTAGGATCTGTAACTTGTGAGCTACAAACATGCTTTGGCATTATGATGCTAACTAAATGCAGTTTGCGAAATGAGGAGTGAAAGGAGCAAGAAATCTGTGCATAAGAAAGATCAGATCACCAGGAAGCAAAAACCGACAAACTTGTTAAATTCTTCTGTTTTTTACCTTTCCAACATCTTCACAACATGTTCCAGTGCAATTTGTGACATTGTTGGTTGCGCTCATGCGGTCCCACGGCACAGCGTCTGATGTTATTTCGTCGCAGCGTCCTCGTCGGATGCAATCAAGCAAGGACTCAGCTGTTGCAATACCTGTTGCAAGCAAGGAAGCAAGCAATCAAGCAAGCAAGGATTCAGCAAAACAAAGCAAAGCAAAGCATCTGGAAGATGTATGTATCTGATCCAATATAATCTGTCTGGCTTGTTAAAGCAAAAGCTGATCTTACCAGCCAAGTAAGCCCCATGGACATAGCCATTGAATGGTGCACTTGTGTGCTCTCCGGTGAAGTACAAAGGACCCACCGGTGCCTAGAATGAAAGAAGCACATGAAACCCCCAAATGAAGAAGATTCAGTAGAAGAAGATTCAGTAGAAGCATCAGAAGGTGAACAAAGATTCAGCAGATTCAGTAGAAGAAAGATTCAGAAGAAGATCATTCAGAAGAAGATTTCTGAAGAAGATTCAGTGAAGAACAAGAACGTGAAGAGCTGCAAATTGACAAGCAGGTTTTTGTTAGGATGATTAGAGGGGGGGAGGTTCATTCACATGCCTTCATTCGGTCGAAGTCGAGCTTCGAGACTCCGATCGGCCAGTTCATGTAGCTCCCACCCGCGAATCGGTCTTGACCCCACCGCGGCACTAGAATGCTCTCAGGCTCAGGCACGCTCTTCCCGAACATCTTCCTCAACACCTCCACGATCTCGGCCCTCGTCACATCGTCGGGCTGCTGCTCGATCCTCCTCGACTCGTCATCCGTCACCGTCACGAAAATGAGGTTCGATCCCGGGAATTCGTTGTCCAAATGCTGTGCCAAGATTTCAGTAATATTACTGCCATAATCTGTTGAATCTCTAGCAATTTACAGCTACCGATGAATGCGTAGCTGTGCCAAGATTTCAGTAATATTACTGCCATAATCTGTTGAATCTCTAGCAATTTACAGCTACCGATGAATGCGTAGCTGTGCCAAGATTTCAGTAAGATTACTGCCATAATCTGTTGCATCTCTAGCAATTTACAGCTACCGATGAATGCGTAGCTGTGTCAAGATTTCAGTAAGATTACTGCCATAATCTGCTGAATCTCTAGCAATTTACAGCTACCGATGAATGCGTAGCTGTGCCAAGATTTCAGTAAGATTACTGCCATAATCTGTTGCATCTCTAGTAGTTTACAGCTACGGATGAATGCATAGCTGAGCCGAGATTTCAGTAATATTGCTGCCATAATCTGTTGCATCTCAGCTAGCAGTTTACAGCTACGGATGAATGCATAGCTGAGCTGAGATTTCAGTAATATTGCTGCCATAATCTGTTGCATCTCAGCTAGCAGTTTACAGCTACCGATGAATGCATAGTGCCAAGATTTCAGTATATACAACTGCCATAATCTGTTGCAGCTGCCCTCACATCAGTAACTGTAAACTGCTAGAGATGCTGCAACCGATTTTGACAGTATTTTGAAATCAGCTTGGCTCTGTGCATTCATCGATCGGCAGTTTTGTTCTGAGGAAGCTGATCATGGGCAGAATATACATATATATATATATATACTGACCTGCCAGATCGGGTAGTAACCTCTTTTTGCATCGGCGTAGAGGAAGTACTCGGTGCCTGGTCCGGTCGGCCAGAACGTGTATGGGAACTTCAAGAAGATCTTGGTGTAGATGACCATGTCAAACTGGTAGAATGTTTTGATCTTCCAATACTGTTGCAGATCATCGGATCATTGATTTACAGCGGATCTAATTAATTCTATTAGCAGGCGAGGCAAGAACATGGGCTTTCATAATTATTCACTAATAATGCAGATTCAGGAACATGGGCGATAGATATAATAAATTTTCTGGTTCGATCGATTCCTACCGAGGTTCAGAGCATCTCGATGGAAACGATGCTCGAATGATTCGACCGATTCTAGCACCAGCATTATGTCAGGAATTAGAGATGAAACATCACCCACATTTTTTTATTATCAATGATCACTATGATTAGGAATGATTTAAAGATGAATTCAAGCTCATGATGCAAAGCGAACCAGATTGCTTACTTCCTTGATCCTAACTAGAATTTGCTTACTGGCAGGTCAGGCTCGTAGTCGATAAGATTGCTCTTGAGGACACCAAGGCTGACCGATACGATCGCGTAGTCTGCCGTATATGTTGAATTGTCTTCTGTTGTAATCGTAACGCCGCTAGAAGAATATTTGATATGGTTGACCACCTGATCACAAACATATATATAATCAGATCGATCATTCACCAACATTCTCCTACAACTTATATAACAGAGAGCAATAAAATAATATATCGATCGATGGCAGTAGAATTGTGCTAGGATCAAACCAGTATGTAGGACAATAGGAACAATTGAAAATGGTGCATATGCCTAACCATAATTATTATACTAATCAGATCAAATGCGCTTAAACCAGTCGTCTTAACATGGTATACCCAACCATGATTTTTATACTGATCAGATCAGAAGCGCATTTTAAGCCAGTATTCTTTAAAATGGTATATACCCAACCATGATTAATATACTGATCAGATCAAAAGCGCTTTTTAAGCCAGTAGTCTTTAAAGAAATGGTATACCTAATCATGATTATTGTACTAATCAGATGATTCAAGCTCAGCCAGACAATCTCATGATTGTGTACAATCCGATCACGTTGGAATGATTTACCTTGTTGAGCTTTAGCCTTGGATCGACAATATTACTATCGTTGGAGCCGTTATCATGCTTCAAGTATCCTTTCGCCAATTGATGCACTAGGTATGCATAACCCCTCTTGTCATACACGAAGTATTCGTCGGTCCCATAGTATTCAAAGGTTGGATTCGGAACCACATTCTTCAAGCTGGTGATCCTCGGAGGCTCTAATGATGTTTACACAGTAATCACACTTCATTTATCCAATCGTATATAACTGATTGTGCAGAAATGCTAATTGCTACGGGATAATTAGTGTAATTAGTTGTGATTAGATGAATCATCTTGATCGAATGCCGCAGCGGTGATCAATTCATATGGTTCCTCACCAGCAATTTCGAAGTCATAGGTGAAGTAATCGATCGCCATATCCAAAGGAGTGGTAGGAACACTGCAAAGCAGAGTTGAATCAGGCAAAATGTTCCGATATATTGATAATCGCCCAGGATCAGTGAAAGCAATGTACTGGTCCATAGAATGCTGAAAGATCAGCGAATAATCAATCAGATGCTTATAATTACAATCCAAACAAGCGCTGGGAGGTCAAGATGGAGATGTCCTCTGATCCACGCTGCGATGCGAGCGAGCTGCTCAAGCCGTCGCTGAAATTCGAAGAGGCAGCCGCGAGATCGAATCTGGGCCGCGTCGCGGATTCGTTAAGAAGCTTCCCACTGCATTGGAATGGCATCAAGACCTGAGTGCGATAGAGGCATGGAAATGTAATACTGAAGGATTACAATCTATAGTAAGCTGTGTACTGAATGTATAACAGACTCTCGATCGTATGTGTTGGCGAAGACATGGTCGAAATCGGCATAGGAGACGGTGAGCTTGTGCTCGCTGGCAAGCGCCCAGATGGGGTTCTCCTTCTCTCCGCCCACGCCTTCGATCCAATTCGCACCCAGCTCGATCGTGTAGCCCTCGAACTCCGTGTGGCGCATCCGGCCACCGATCCGATCCGTCGCCTCCAGGATCAGGAAATCATCGATCCCATGCCTCGACAGTGTGGAAGCTGCCATGATTCCTGGTGGAGTAGAGAAGGAGAAGAAGAAGAAGATGATGATGATGATGATGATAATGATGATGATGAATTAGATGCCGAACAGATCATGATATCGATGTCGGTGATTGATTTGTAAAGTAAAGATCGATCGATTCATGCGATGAATTTGCACTGATTCTTACCAGACATACCGGCTCCGATGATGATGACAGTGGCATGAGCAGCTCGGCCATGGCGGCTGTGCTGCTGCTCATGGCTCTGATCCGATCGCCTCGCTCCATTGCAGAGCTGGACATCGTCGATCGAGGCCATCAACAGTAGGATGACGATGATCGATGCTAACATTGCGGAGAGGTAATGAGGATGCTGATGCATTTGCTGCAGCGGCTGATCGAATGCAACGCTCGAGCTGCAGGGAAACTAACTAAAACCCTAATTCAAGAGATGCCCAATTCTCTAATTGATTAGCTGATTAGCTTCTAATGAATCAATATGAGCTGTAGCAGGCTTGCTAATCAGCTGCCTATATATAATTACTGGGTATCATGAGATTCCAAAGCTGTGCAAGAAAGCACTGGATTTGCCCTGAGTCAATAAGACTGTTCAGCGTTTAATTAATGGAAAGGGTTAGAAACCAACTGTATGCGTGTGTAATTAACTCTTCTTCCTTACATCTTCTTCTTCTTCTTCTTCTTCTTCTTCTTCTTCTGAATCTTCTTCTACTGTCTTTTAGTTGTGGAGCTTTCTACAGTTCTTCGGGTACAAGCCATTCTGCCATGGAGTTATGAAGCGTCCACCATGAAGATGAAGATGAAAGATGATGATGATGACGAAAGATGAAGATAAAGATGATGATGAAAGATGAAGATGAAGATGAAGAAGATGAATACTCAAGATGATGATGATGATGATGGTGATGATGATGATGATGATGATGATGGTGATGTAAAAGAAAAAACAATTAGGGTTTAGGGTTTAGGGTTTCTGCACTGATAATTAGTCTATTACCTTAACCTCACGATCATAACTCTATTACCTTAATCTCACGATCATAACTCTATTACCTTAATCTCACGATCATAACTCTATTACCTTAATCTCACTGATCTAGCTAGACTATTGATGGATGATGGGTCTTAATATTCTATCCTAATTAAGCTTCATACCCACACCACTTAGCAGCTTAACGACACTTAACCAGCTAGAGTTAACACAGTTCCACCCAGCAGCAGCAGCAGCAGCACGTGAATCACGTGTCATAATCTCCTAAACCTTAAAACGCCAAATTAACGGATGAAATGCTTCAAGCTTAGCAAAGGCTATGGATCGATCGCCATCATTAGTGGGAGGAAAAGCCCCATCTCCAGATCTTCCTGCATCTGACCATCATTAGTGGGAGGAAAAGCCCCATCTCCAGATCTTCCTGCATCTGACCCTTTCTTATGTCCTTTCGTAAATAGCTTGTAATGGTAGCTAGTCATGGTGGCTTCTTCTTCTTCTTCTTCTTCTTCTTCACTTTCATCTTCATCTTCATCTTCATCCAGGATGTAATGTGGTAGCAGATTTTTTTGTTTCTTTTTAGATGCTCGAGAATGAAAAGATGAAAAGATGATCAGAACCACGCACACAAGTGCCAGGCACAACAGTGTATATTTTCTATATGCATGTACATAGTTTGCAGCTTGAAAGTACCTCTCTGTTGAAGACCAGGATACGCAGGAAAATTTTGATCTATGGAAGCCTGCTTAGTCTAATTACATATGCAATGTATGAAGTCTGACCAAGTTCTGCACGTAAGACAGATCAAAATTGTCAAAGACGCCATGGATTCTACGCATTCGCGCACAATCTTGATCTAGATTTGCATTCATTGCCTCATCTATCGATCAGATCAGATTCGCACTTTGTCCCCGCGAACAAATCATTAGCTTTCTTCTGATTCGACTTCAAAGTCAGATCGATCAGCAACCGATTATAACCAACATTCACATCCAAACAAAAGGCTACAGTTCCGATGATGTTGCAACTGCCGAAGGAGGAGAAGAAGGCGGCCATTTTCGACTTTCTCCATTAGCACCACCGTGTGCCTATGCGCGGGGGAATGTGTACGATCCTATCGTATTCAAACGATCTTATTATTGATGATGGATTTACTCTCAAATCTCGCCAGCAATCCCACCCACGTATAACTCGATCTCTTTCTTTTGTCTGTCATCTATGACCTAACCAATATGTCTGTCAAACGCTCGCAATACATTGTCCTTAGAAGACTTATTGTTTGTACTCCGTTTTTCAAAGCATGATCAATGACATCGTCTAACAAGCATAAGGATACCCAACAGTGAAGTCGGTTTACTTCTGGTCCCTAAAACCCGATTGTCTGTCATTTATTAATCTAACTTGTTTTCCTACTTAGTTCTGCTGCACTGATTATTATCATTGTTATATATTGTTTTGGCTCACTAAGCTGCTCAATATGGGCTTGATTCCGATCAGACTTTGAAGCAAATCGGTCACTATAGAGAAGAACTAGCTCTTTCAAGAAGGAAAGCAGCAGTTGCGGCACAGTCTTACACATCAAACTGCAGTCACTTCTCTACAGTTGTTCAATTATAGAATTCAGAAGAATATAAAATAATGCATGCACATGCTTCATTTTCAAAATCCATGAACCCCAATATAAAAGATAGCTAGATTATACTTTCCAAACATAAGATCTGGTGAATCTTGTTCCAGATGTACTTTCCAAACATCGGATTACACTCTATCCGACCTACTGCAAATCAGGGTTCGAATCCACTGCCATTCAAAGATAAGCTCGGGTTTTTACTTTGGAAGGCAGAAATACCTCAGATAGAAACGATAGAGAAATTGTAGCCATCGCTTCGATCTCTAATTTGACACCTTCTCGCAGCATTATCTCTACCTGATTCCTGAACAAAAGCAACAGAAAAGATATAGACCATCATCAAATCAAGAATCATATAACCTTGAAATAAACCCATCAGATGGCTTCCGCGCACTTACATACCTCCAGGAAGGTACAATATGTTTTACATAGTTTCTTTCCAAAATTGCTGCAGCTTTTTGCTTATCTATGATAATAAGAATAGCTAGAAACAGGTTAGCACTTCTCCTCTCTCTGCTTTTTAGATAACTTGCAAAACGTAATTCCTTCTCATATTAAACGTAAGGGAAAAATAACCGAAACTTGTTTTGCATGTTAATTAGAGTTCCTCCATGCTTTCCAATTTTAAGACTGACAGTTTTATAGATGCCAAAATTATACCTCTATTGGTAAGTGGAAGAAGGCAGTTTTCAGTCAGTCCAAAAGTTTCACAATCAGACAAAAAGACTCCTATCCAAAAAACTCCAGGGGTCGCCAATGTTGCAGCATCATATGCCATACTCTATACACAACCACAAACAGTGAGGAAATGGTATATGGATTGCTTTGATAACATCTATGCATAATATATATTCCAGTAGAAAGGTATGAACTGCTACTTCTTTCCATCTATGTGTCAAGATGCATATAGATTTTGCTTAGTGAAGAATCAAATCTCTCAAAAAGGGAAATAATGACAATAATAGGCGCCTATGCCAGTAGGACAAGTTCTTACTACAGCCTCAGATTAATTAAGCAAAAGTAATGTAGCAGATATAGTTGAAAAATAGTAATTTTAAAACAGTTCCTCAGTTTTTGAATTTTCCACATGAATATACCGGATAGATACATCTTCTAATCTAAATTAGCTAACGAATGGAGAATTATGCTAATATCATGCAGTAATGTGGAGCAAGTCAAAACAAGTTTACGTACCAGTGAACCAAACTTATAGGTTAAAAGAATATCAACACCATGTGGATCACAGTCAACTAATCCGTAAACAGGGAGGTTCAGTGTCTCCACGAGAATCTGGACAAAGCTGATTCAAAGGAATGTACGAGAGACATTGGGTGAAAAATCCTTGCCCCCACATTGTTCCTTAAACCACATAATTTTGAGAACCACCTTCTTGTAGCAACATCGGGATAACCCTTTCCCTGCAAAGCAATAAGCTCCTTGTCTGAATAGATGCAATATGTAAAAACAGCATTATCAGTGTACAACTATGAATGCAGACAGTGCAAGGACAGATTTCTACCAAATTTTTACAGGCAACAGACAATGATATCCTTATAAATATGATTAGACAAAAATCAAACGACAGTAGAAGGTATAATTCGAACAGTGTTAATGAAACTCATGGAATCAAATAAACTCAAACTGCCATTGATAGTAAATGTATGCACTTTGCAGATCTCCATGGCAAAATAAATAATGACGAAGGAATGGTGATGAGAAGAATTTAAATAGAATACATAGCTATAAGAGAATACACTTACAGTGACAATTATACAACGATTATTAAAGCAAAATCCATCATCCGCAAGGCGCTGAAATACTGTTTAAAATAATAGAAAAGATTATATTAAATGATATTCCAAGGCAAACTTGGATTATTTTTATACATCATGAACCAACATAGCAAACCAGTCTCTTTCTCCACAAGAAGTATGTACTCTGCAAGGCTCCTGATTTCTACAAACATACCATATTAAAGGACATAACTCCACATAATTAATAATGATACGATCCTGAAGCTGCGCTTTGCAATAATGATAAAACATACCACGCACATGGTGCATATGGACTGGAATTGTAACACCCTACGAGAAAGCAATAGAAAGCAGAATTGGTTTTACTTGTAGATATGACTTCTAAAAAATAAAAAAAGATTTCACTACTTACAGTACAACTATATCTCATACAGTCAACTTTTCTATCATTGTCTACATAGCTTAGCCACCCCATCACCAACCTGTAAAGCAAAAACTATTGATGATGAAAACAGAAAAAAAAACGATAAATTAACAATTCTACAAAACCATGATATCCTATAGATCAAAGCAAAAATTACAACTCTTTGATGATGTTGGATTCATCAACAAAGAATAATTGCCCCAAAGTAGACAGTTGTGATACGTACCCTTTGCTCACAGCTACCTGTCATGATTTCAGCATTATCACTTTAAGGAAGCAATTAACATGTGATGACTTATGACAAGAGAAATACTTAAGTAGATCGTGAATTCAACAGAGAAGAATGGATTAAGTTGATGATGAAACATGACAAGGAAATACTTAAGTAGATAGTAAATTCAATAGAGAATAATGGATTGTCTAAACTGCTTGATCATACATTTCAATAAAGTTAAACACCAAAATGTCTCCTGATTGCAATGATTATTCATGGAAAATATCAGGCAAAGCAGATAATGGTGTTTATTGGAAAATATCAGACAAGGCTGACAATGGTGTTTTTTCCATAATTAAAATCCCATTTCTGCAGCCGCATTTCTCAATAGGAGTACCCTGAATATACTTTAGAGTAGCAACCATTTGATATGACTGATATAGAAACATAAAATATCCACAAAAACTGGTACAGGAGCGAAGTAGTTTAAACCCAGTGATTCATAAAGAAACACTCTCTTAAAGCGCACATATATACATGTTATTTTTCTACATAGATTGTAAAAGAATAATCATTACAAGTATCAGAAGCTATACCACATGTAAAGAATTGCGACTGCATTTAAAACGCACACAAATATCATTGATGGCTTGATCAACCACTGGCATTCCTATTTGAAGAAAAATTTATAAAAACATTAAGTCCTTTATGCAGATTACATCTGAGAAGTAGTATGCTATAGGAGCCAGAGGGAAGAATGGAAATGTTGATCAGAATATAAATCACCATCTATAAGCTCCAGACATAGATTCATAATACGTGAAAGGGAATTCTTGTCAAATTCATCATTACAATAATCTTGCGATTGCTGAAAGCTACTTCTCTGAAAGGTGGGCCAGGGAAATATTGAGCATCTATGCTCCCTTATCATCTAGTACATAGTACATAAATTATTAATCCTCAATTGCAGTAAATTTCCTTTTTTGCACCAATGGGAACTACCAAAGATTGCAAAAGAGATCTAGAAAGAAGGTTTTACATAACCTGGCCAAATGTTCTAACATGATGCTCTAAAAACAATGTAACACCCTTTCTTGGCTATCTCCTTGCAGTATCCCCCATCATATGTTAGGATATCAAATTTGAAAGTTCCATGTTGAATCAGTTGAAGCCTAAATTTTGCAGCTCTAATATTCTGCCCCAAGTTAGGCCATGGAAGGAAAGCAGCTATCTCCTTCAGTATACCCCGTGGGCCATCATCACTTGGGATGAAGTTACACGCTGAATTGGTTGAAGCCTATATTTTGCAACGCTAATTTTTTGCCCCAACTTTAGGCAACCAATGGACTAAGGAATCCTGTAGCACCAAAGGAATAACAGTGCTACTTGGTAATATCTGACTGAATATTACAGAATATACAGTCAGAGTTAGTTGGTAACTAATGGCTAAATTTGACGAATCACAATTCAGTCTTCAGGTGAGAATTAAATCATTGTACATCTTACCATGGAAAATTGATGGATCTGAATAATAAATATCCCTCTTAGAAGCATGTTTCCCGTCTTGCAGCAACTGTTGTATGATTGCAAGGACTCGTAGCATGATAACTGCAGACACATACAAATACTAGTTCATTATCAAAATGATCAAAAACATATTAAAATAATTAAGGTCTGATTTTTCGTGTAAACAAGCATATTATATCAATAGTAGAACCAAAGTATTTTGTCAAGATCTTATATAATAATGAAGCATCAATAATCTAGTTATTTATGATTGTTCTATGACAGGTCATGTGAAAAATGCCTATAACAAGACTTTCTGAACCGGTCCTCAAACGTGTCATAAATATTTTGTGGATAATATTAGGCCTTGTGTCAGGTTAAAAATATTCATATAATAATGGTGAAGTATGCAATTACCTGAAATAGCCACCAAACAAAATTGTAAAACCCATCACTAGAAAGCTAGTGCCGTCACATCATTTAGCACCTTAATAATAAGTATGCCAGTCACTTCAATTGTTTATCACGTTATCCAAAATATATAAGGTTTAAGCAAGCTCTTTAATGAAAATTTCACAGCATTGAAGTGCTTAAATTTGGAGGAGTACAAACTTTGTGCCTAACTTTGCATTTTCTTCCTCTCTTTGACAAGATGCAAGGAATAATGTTAAGCTACACAACCATAGATCTATGGCAGAGTGGATCTACCAATTATGCCATTAATTGGGGGGGATAGAAAGAACACTACATTTGTCATTTTGCTCTTTTTTGTAAAACAAGATGCATACGTCTATACCCATCACCTCACACTGTTATGAGATATATAGATCAGTAGTGTCTGAGATTGTTCTTGTTAGAACTCAAAATAATATCAAAGGAAGTTGTGAAAGGACACCAATAGACCCCACCAATGCATCAATGAAGAACTACCACAAGTTCTTTTACACTCGAATGCCACTCTAAACCATGGAAAAGTTTGAGAGGATCTCAAACATGATACCAAAAACAGTTTGAAAGATTGGGTAGCATCAAGCACTAGAAGTATTCTCCTCACTCCCAAGATCTCTCCACCTTTAAGAATATTTTAAAGGCAAATGGTCTTATCCATCTTAGAACAGAAGCTCAATAATTACAAACATGATCAATATAAAGAAGATCTTACCATTGTCAAACAGCATCATTTCAACAGTCATCTTCAACGTTGACTTGCAATTTTTTCTCGTCTTAAAGCAAAGACATTTTTAACTTATATTCTTCATAATTCCTTTATTACAATTTAGTATTACTTTTGGCTTCAACCTTAACATTAACTGACAAGATTTGATGGAGCTTTGTATTTGTATTCTTATTGTCTTTTGGCTTCAGTTAAAGATGCAATCTATTGAACAATCGGACATATTTCAAGATTTGTCTAACACTTCTCATACTTGATCTTCAAGACGAATGGCAACCAATATTTTCTACTTGTCTTGCTGATCCTTAAAATTACCTAAATTTTCAACTTGTAAAGAGCTCTAGACTTTCAAAATCAACTCAAAAGCCTAAACTTCTCAAATTCATGCTGAGAAAATCTTTTGTAATTAACTACAGATCCAAATTAACGACATGTTCTGAGATCCAAATAATCAAAAAAATGAGATCTTATATAGTAAACGATCTATTACGTAACACTTCTTTATATTTTAGATTTTTCTCCCAGAAACATTCATCGAACAGCGAATGTACATAACAAAGCAAGTTACTTGATCAATTCTCTTCAAAACTTGAAAAAAAAAACCTAGTTTTGAATAGAACTCAAAGCTACAATTTTATCAAATGATTACCAAGCCTGCGAAGACTACTAGTATGCTGAAAACTCAACTGCTCTAGATGTGCACTTCTTTCATAGATTCCAAAGCTGAAAAGCCAATGGCGAGATAATTAGGTCATAAATTTTATGACAACAGCAGCTCCAGTGAAAACTCCAAGGTGAGAAGGTTTACCTGAATATGACCAACAAAACCATTTTTATAGGAAATCAAAGCTGATGTGAAGTATTATAACTGTAAATCGAGTGTTTTGACTGGAAAATAGCTACACTTGAAGCACTCTCAAAGGTAAAATACATATTGTTAGTATGATATTCAATTAATTGCATTAGCAAAGAAATTAGGTTCCACAGAAACCATAAGAGCGTGATATTATGGCTAGAAAAAGGCGAAATTTTAGTGTATTCTCGAATGAACGAAGCGATCTTGCAAGTATAATAGTCAGAAGCGAAAATAGCTTTACGGAAACCATACAATGGAGAATTTTTGCTGGAAAGTAGAGATATTTCAAGATAGTCAGTGCACTGGCTATGCACGAAAGATAGGTTTAATGAAACCATAAAAAGCCAGATATTTTTAGCTGGAAGGATTCTAGGTTTACAAATTTTCCCGCAGGGAAGTGGAAATAATGTGAATATGATTGCTTTGGTGCATGTAATTAAGAACAAAGACCAGAAGAAAAGGAACATCCAGGATTTGAGGAATCGGTTCCTATTTCGTGCAAACGGCAGAAGAGCAAAAGTACAGATTTTGAATTGGATTATTCTCCAATACCGAATCATTTTCAACGAATAAAATCAGAGAGAAAAAGGATTACCTGCACTCTTCAGGGAGAAACCGGAGGCGAGCCTGATACTTGGCGATGGAAACCGTAGGCAGCTTCCCGCGAGACAAATCGACGATCATTTCCATGACAAACTCTACCAAGAAACAAAGAAAGAGATCTAGAATTAATCGCAAACAAACCAAGAAAATATCTTCTTCTACTTCTTCTTCTTCTTCTTCTTCGATCTTCCTGCATTTCAGCTTCTCCTGTGCCGGAAATCAGAAGCATCGAGGCATACCATTGATTTGCTGATGAAGAGCTTTGGATTCCGACGTGAAGTTCCGATCCGCCATCGCCAGGAGGATAGAGTATCATTCGAAAATGGAGGGAAAAGAGGGATCAAAACGAATTCTGCGTTCGGAGATTACAGAAATACCCCTTCCGTCTTGCATCACAAAAATTTGCCCTCAACAAATGGGAAATCGAATGCAACAACAGTATCTTCTACTTGAACTAATTGCAAGCAAAGCAAATCCACCTCTACCGAATCTGATGATCTCAGGCACGGTAACTTTGATCCCACTCAATTTCTCTCCATCTATTCAAGAATCTTATCCGCCATCAGGCAGCGATTCAAATTATTAGCTGCATTCTGAGCTAGAGCTAGAGTTTATCTATCTTTTTCGCTAACAACAAAATGTCGATTACGTTTCTGAGATCTGCTCCAAAATGTCGATTACGTTTCACTAACAACAAAATGTCGATTACGTTTCTGAGATCTGCTCCAAACGTCTCCAAAACAGCATCCGGAGAAAATTTTGTTATCAAATCTGCGGGTCTCACAATTGTTTTAGACTTCAAAAGCAAAACATAATTAGGTCCCATGTGGGACGCTTCTACAATGTGACATAAGGCCTTGCCCTATTTGGATGCCAAATTGATATATTGAAATAAGAAATGTAAAGACAGAAATCGGATGAAATAATCCAATGATCCAAACTCAAGCATCAATGCCTTCGAGGTTTCTCCCACAAATGTTAGTGCACGTTTTAAGCCCAAAACACACCTTTTGACGGCGGAATGTGTTTCTTGTTTTTTGCAAGCAGAGTTATGAGGGAAGGTTACCCAGTTCAAATCTTTACACAGACTAGGATCAAGTTCTGCTACTTTGATGACCTATTGGATTTTGATGGTCTTACAAGTATTGAAAGAAAGGGCTACCTAGCAATGCATGCATCACCACCACAATTCAAATTCCCCATTTTATGTACAGCTCTGCCTTAAGCTAGACCAAAGATTAGCAGCTACTTTGTTTATCTCACCAACAATAGGCAAGGACTAGGCTTTATGCCCATATTACTCTAAAGATTATAATGAACTCAAAGAACCAATTGTCACTGTAAAACCTCGTATATTTACACTGTTTGTTTTGCCATAGATGCATGACAGTATGTCTTGGATCAATGGAGGCGCCATGGGCAAAACGGCAAATAACCTGACCACAAGAGAGAACATAATGCACCACTGCGAATTCTTCCACACATATTTGTCCCACCCACTTTTGATCATCTAAAACGAATGGGAAAAAAGGATATAGATTACAATTGCAAGTTTGTTTTAGTTCAGCCCATGAACAAAAAAAAAAAAAGTGCATTTGTTTTCTGTTCTCATATGATAATGAGTTGCAGCACAGGCTCGTTCTTTACATTTGCACCAATGGAGCCCTCACGATAGGGCAGCCACAAAGATTACAATGATGATTGATTGAATATATATGTATAATATATGTATATAAACAATCGCATCTTGGAATATAGACCAAGATGCAAGGGCTGCCCTAAGAAAAAAAAAAAGGAAAAAAAAATGAATGAATTAAGCAAAATGATCCCCACACATTTCCAGCTTGTCAGTGGAAAGGGATGTATGGCACATTTGAGAGTGTGAAAATCGCTCTTTGCTCTTTGCAACTGCAGACATGATGCAGGAGATACACATTCTTAGTTGCTTGTCATAGACCGATTCTTGATGGGAGTCGGGTGTCATATGGTTGATAAAAGTTCATGGCAGAATTATTAGGCTTTGACATCCAAAACTGATTCTCAGGAAATCCGATATCAGACACTTTGCCCGCCCAATACTCAAAGCACTGGTGCTTCCAATCTAATGATTCTATAGCCTGCATTACATATATAGAGAGAGCGTGAGAGAGAGAGAGATAAAAATCATACTTCCAACAAGAAAAAAAAGCTACATTTACCAATATTCTATTGCATTTTCATTAAATGACCAAGCCATAGCCATGAGTTACCCAAGAGTTTCAAAAAAGATCTCTAAGTATAACATCATCTGATGAATGCTTCATTACAATATAAATGCATAAAGCTTTACATAAGGTGGGAAAATTTACGCTGCAGACATCGTACAGTTCTTATGCCTCATATAACAATGCAAATTCTTTAGGATCAAGTAAGAGAAATTTGGCAATAAATGTCAGCACATAAAACATAATTAGCCATAATTTAACTATAATGATAAAATCATTAAGGCATAAAACATAGATGGCATACTTAGCAATTACACGAGGGGCAGAGCATAGTTAAGCAACACAGGTGGGTGTATCCAACTCAAAGCAAATGATAATAACATAATCACATAATTATGGAAGCTTCACATCATAGTTTGTAACAAAGAGTAAGTGCAAATCTGATTCACAGATTGCCCCACCTTCTGCAGCTGCACAACACTTCTGTTTCATTTTGTCGTCATTACAATATTGTTATCCTAAACTGGATTTAAAAGCACTTTATTCATCTGGATTTCGGCATCTGAAGATCAAAGACCTTATTGCTATATGATGGCCATAACATGTTAGATGCATCACCCTCCCAGCACGATAAATGCATTCTAGTGCAGTGTCCTACATATCATCATTGACCTTTGTTTTGGGATGTACTTTGTGCAATATATAATCATGAGAAGAGGGATGAATACAATACCCATGCTTTATCCACAGGATTCTGACAGAAACCTGTGGAACAGGACCAAGTCCATGTCAAGGGTTTGACTTAAGTTCCATCAATTTATAAATTAGATGTTATGGTGCAAACCACCAAATCACCAGTTCAATTAAGGGTTATCAGCCACTAGACTTCAGAAGGTGATTCGTATTATCATGTAGCCACTTTACACAAAGGCCTCCATTAGGAATATACATAATCCACAAGGCTAAGTACGACTTTGCACTGGATAACCATATAAGCTTGATTGTATTTCCTTAAGAAGGGGGAGTACTATTTAGTAGTAAAAACTCTATGTAGTATCGCAAACCACACATACACAGCTACTTGGCTGATACCAAAATTTTCACGCCCACCTGACAAGTCACCAGAGAGGAAGGGAAAGCAATGGAGAGAGAGATCGTCTTAATATGCACAGTAAATCAAATTCAGTCTATAAGATGGGCCAATCACAAGGCAGAGGTCAAAACTGAGTTCTCCCGATTTATGATGTTGAGACTACATTATGTAAACCAGTTAGGTAACAGACAAAAAAGAAAGAGAGGAAAATATATATCTACTAGGGTTCAAAATCAGCTCATAACACATAAATATGAGCGAATTCATGTAATGAATGCTGAAACAAAATAATATGATCTCAATGCATGTGGTGGGGTGATTTTGAGGGTTTTACAAGCATAAGGTAAGTGACTTTATGTACTGGTTAAAATGATGATTTGAACATCATAGCTTATGTTGGTTTGTATGAAGGTCAACTATGACCTATGCCCACAGGTGGTGACTCTGATGTTCTATAATTTCACTGCTGGGATATGGAATCCACATTATGATTGTGAGAAGAATGTGTGGATTTATGATGTTTAAAAGGAAGGTAAGCACTATATCCAAGCATAATACTCAAGATTCTCAGAGAAAAACATGCATAGAAAGAGAAAGAGAGAAAAGGAGATTCTTACTGTAATGATGTGTGGGGATGTAAAACCATATAATTCATATCCGCTAACTTCGTCAGGTTCACGAAGAGGAGGCAAACCTGCCTTGCCAAGGCACTGATGCAGCTGAGTGGCCATGTTTACCCTCTTTTGAACCAATTGCCAGCACTTATTAATATTAGGATGCACAAACACTTCACTAGGATAGTCATTCATGGTAACCTAAAAAGAAGAACTACAATATTAGGATGCATAGGCATTCACAGTAACATAA
Organism: Azolla pinnata; assembly: GCA_037176905.1. NCBI lineage: Eukaryota > Viridiplantae > Streptophyta > Polypodiopsida > Salviniales > Salviniaceae > Azolla > Azolla pinnata. The sequence goes on along the minus strand of JBBBWG010031086.1, from coordinate 75,669 downwards.
AACATACAAATACATTTATTATGTGATATCTGCACAGAAAGATGCAAGCTAATATAATTTTCACAGCTTTACCTTGAAAAGAGGACCTGCTTGGCCCCAATCTATAACCTCAGATAAATAGAAACATTCTTGAGAAGGATCTAGAACACTTGGGAATAAAACACGACTTTGAAAACCTGTTCAGTCAGCAAAAAAGTATCACGTAAATAAGAAAAACTCACAAATTCCAAAAACCTTGTTTTTATCTATGTTTGCTGACCTGCTGGGAAAATCGCATCCTTATTACACCAAGCCTTTCCTACCATGATCTTACCAACATTTAAAAGCTCGACTGCATAACCTCTTTGGCTCTGACCCAATAAGCAGTTACTCTGTTGGGTGTTGTCTCTAACTGTTGAAGGAGAAATAACAGCAACCAAACCCAGGTCATCCTCAGTCTGAGTTAAGAGCTGCCCTGTATTATTCACTTGTGAATTTCGCTCATTTAAAAGATGCCCTGTATTACCCACTTGTGAATTTTGCTGGGTTAACAGATGCCCTGTCTCACACACTTGTGAGGTTGGCTGAGTCAATGTAACACCCAACTGTGACTTCTGATTACTTATCAATTGCCCTGTACTGCCCAACTGTGAACTCTGCATGGATAACAGATGACATGTATCACTGGCATCTGAGCTTGTCTGACTCACTAGGTGCCCTGTATCACCCAATCGTCCATTTTGCTGAGCTAACGTAATCTGCACTTGTGAATTTTTCTTGGCTATGAATTGCCCTGCATTATCTAGTTGTGCATTCTGCTGATTTGAGAGTTGGCTTGTATCACTGGCATATGAACTTGTCTGATGTCCTGTATCACCCACTCGAGTTTGCTGAGTTAATGCAATACCCACTTGTAAATTTTTCTTAGCTGAGAACTGATTTGTATTACCCAATTGTGCATTCTGCTGATTTGAGAGATGACTAATATCACTGGCTTGAGGACCTGTCTGAGTTAACAGATTTCCTGTATTGCCCAGTTGTGCATTCTGATGATTCAAGAGATGACTTGTATCACTTGCATGTGAACATGTCTGAGTTAACAGATGTACTGTATCACTCACTCGAGAAGTTTGTTGAGTTGAAACACCACCCACTTGTGATTTTTTCTTAGTTGGGAATTGTCCTGTCTTACCGATCTGTAACTTTTGCTGATTGGGGAGATGGTTTGTATCACCAGCATGTGAGCTGGTCTGAGTCAATAGATTCCCTGTATCACACACTTGTGAAGGTTGCTGGATTACCATACTACCAGCTTTTGAATTTTGTTTACTTAAGAATTTTCCAGTATTACCCATCTGTAGACTCTGCTGATTTGGGAGATGGCTAGTCTCACCAGCATGTGAGCTCGTCTGAGTCGACATATGCCCTGTATCACACACTTGTGAAGCTGTCTGAGTCAATGAAATACCCATTGTTTGTTTAGTTAAGAATTGCCCTGGATTGCCCATTTGAGAACTCTGTTGGGTTTGGAGATGGTTTGTATCACCGGCATGTACAGTTGGCTGAGGTAGGAAATGTCCTGTATTAATCGTTTGTGAATTTTGCTGAGTCAACAGCAGGCTTGTATTAATTACTCGTGAACTGTTTTTGGTTACAATATGATCCACATTACCAACTTGTGAATTCCTCCTTAGGAGATCGCCTGTATTACCCACTTGAAGATTTCCTTGACCTAAGAGATGCCCTGCCTTTGCCATTTGAGCATTTTTCCGCATCAAGAGTGCAGCAGCGACTTCAGAATTTTGTTGAGCCAAAAGATTCCCTGTAGAGCCCATTTCAGGATTTCTCTGATTTGATGGATGCGTTATATTACCCACTTCTGAATTTTTCTGAGATACGCGCTGTCCTATATTATCCATCTGTGAATTTTGCTGACTTAAGAATGAATTACCTGTTTGCAGATTTTGCTGAGCTAACAGATGCATTGCATCACCAATTCGTGAATTTTGTTGAGTCAAGAAATGTCCTGTATTACCCACTTGGGAATTTTTGAGATGTCCTGCATTACCCACTTGGGATTTTTGCTGACTTAAGTGATGGCCTTTTGTATCCATTTGTTGCTTCAACTGTCTGAATATTGTCTTACCGACTTCTGAATTCTGTTGAGGTAAATGATGTGCAGCCATACCCATTTGTAAGTTCTGCTGGCAGAAAATTGTCTTGCCCACTTCTGAATTTTGCTGCAGTAAGCATGCACTAGTCACTTGAGAATTTTGTTGTGCCAATAGAGTACTGTCTACTTGTGAATGTCTCTTAGTTAGAAGACGCCTTGTGTTGTCCACCTGAGGATTTCCCTGAGTTAAAAGATGTCTTGCATTACCCATTTGTGGGTTGCCCTGATTGGATGTCAGAAAATTCTTTTCTTGTAACCATCCATTATTCAATCCTGCATGAATTGATACATTTGTGCCAATGTTCCTCTGAAAGTTAGAGGAATTAAAGGCTCCTTGCGTGCATGAGTGCTCAAGTTTCACAGTTAAATCAGCTTGCTCTGCTGGATTTATATGTTTAGGTTCATTCAATCTTCCTGATCCATCTAATCGATTACCCAGTTGAGCAGTATTATTCCATCCATTAGTCAATCCTGCATGAATTGAAGCATTAAATTCAATGTCTGCTTGAATGCCGCAGTTATTGGATGAATGTTCCGACTCATTCAATCGTCCTGTTCCATTCAACTGGGTGCCAAATTGAGAATTATTGTTCCATCCATTTTTCAGTCCTGTATGGCTTGAAGCACTAATTCCAATATCTGACTGAATGTTGGAGTTATTGGGTGAATTCTCGAGCTTCACACTTAAATCAGCCTGTCCTGTTGAGTTCATGAATTTAGAATCGTTTGGTTTTTCTCTTCCATCCAATTGAGAACTCTTGTTCCAAGAAGTGATTTGGTTCTCGGTTTCCAATGATGACACATGCTCTGACTTCACATTAATTGCATTGGGATCCTCTCCAACCAAAAGATTTAGGTAAGAGCTGGTAAAAACGGAATGCCCAGCAGAAAAATCTTCATCATCACTAAGAACAATCATTTCTACTCGTTTTACCTCCTCTGAGACATCTCCAGTCCGGTTGCTTGGCATGGAAACTGTAGAAGCCATCGATGATCCAGTTGTACTTACACCATGAATGGATAGAGAGCTTACTGTTCCACAGTTCTCATGTTTCTCAGGAGCATGCGACTGGCTTTCCACTCCAATCTGAAAGAAAGCCTTTAGTTCATCCAATCCCATGCTCCAAATAGTTCCCCCAGATATAGGGAATGTTTCTGTTTCATCAACAGCTGTTGAGCCTATAGTTCCCCCAGATATAGGGAAAGTTTGTTCTGTTTGATCTATAGCTGTTGAGCCTATAGTTTCCCGAGGTATTGGAAAACTTTGCTTGGTTTCATCTATAGCTGTTGAGACTTGAGTTCCACCAGATATAGAGAAAGTCCGGTCTGTTTCATCTATAGCTGTTGAGCCTGAGGATACTTCACAAGGGATAGCAGTGTTATCACAGATCTCAGAAGGTTCTGCTGGACTAGATGCTACTCTTACATTAGCAGTACTGTTACTACCGAGCTCAGCAACTTCTGTAGGTTGAGATGTTGCATTTGATGTCTCATGACCACACAACATACTTGACTGAAGAGAGCCCTCCATCAAGGTCCCCGATGCATGGGTAGTGTCTTGTGTTTCACCTGTGTTTGTTGAGACTGAAGATACTTCAAAAGGGACAGAATTATTATGACTTGGGTCAGCAGCTTCTGCAGAGGTAGACATTGCTTTTGCAGTTATCGTACTGTCACTACTGCGCTCAGTAAGTTCTGTTTCTACCGGGTTAGATGGGGTTTTAGGGATTCCAAGTCCAGATAACATACTTGGGTGATGACAAGCTTTCATAACTGCTTCTAGTTTAGAAATATTAGCAAGTATCTTCTCATAGGTATTGACAGCATGAGCTTTTTCTTCTAGAGCTGCCACAAGACTGTCCAACTCAGATAGAGTATGCCGATACAGAGCATACTTCCTGGTGCAATCACATCTACAAAGCTCACGGGCATGCTCCAAGCATGTATATATCTCGTTCGTGCATTCACAACCAATGGCAGAAAGGTGTAAGTCATATTGGCATACTGAACACTCTCTTTCATGCTTAGCATCAAAATCATTTCGCATTTTCTTGACATGAACAGAGTTTGCAACTCCAGCTCGTCGCTTGCGCTCCACATCCACTCGGTCCTGGAAATATAAATATGTACTGAGAACCTCCTCCAGAAAGAGAAAAAAGGAACCAAAAATAAACATATAATTTGTTGGATATTTCCGGCATAGCACTTTTTGCCACAATTGCATCTGCTACATATTCAGATAGTTGCAAGCATTCTGACACACCTAGAACAGATTGTTAGAAAGGCAAATTTTGATTGGACAGAAATCGTACCTTCAACACCTTCACGAGAACTTTAAGTTGAGAAAATGATCCCTGCCATGCAGCATCAAATTCTGGCTCACGAACGTGTAGTGAGGATATTCCTAGATGCTTCTTCACAGCTCCCAATAAAAGTTTATCATGGGAGACAGAGGTTTTGCGCTTCTGTTGTTTGTATAGCTCTATGGCTGTTTGGCCATGAGGAAGCCAATCCATAGGTGCTACATTTACGGCCTCTGCACAATTAAATCCACAGTTGAATCCAGAATGGTATGCTCTCGGAAACGTTATGACAAACTCCCCAGGCCTTTGCACAACCCTATAAATAGGAACTCCAGCTTCCTTTAATATAGCTGGAGATAATTGAGTTACCTGACAAGTACAGCGAAAATCTATTAGCTTGATCATTATTTAAAAAACCAAACATTTCGCTTGAGCCAAGCAGAAGTAAACCAGTTTATGAAGCAAATCAGGTTGCTCCTCGAATAGACTAGGTAAGTTTTTCTTCATTGTCTCCTCTAATTTCGATGCAGCATTGCCAGGCACACCATACCACACTTTTGGGGAGCCAAAATGCAAATAATTCAAAGAATAAAGGTGGTGATCTTCCACATGCTGCAAAAAGGTTAGCACAGAAAAGGAAATCAATCGAATAAAATTTCATATAGCCCAAGTTTACCCCGTTTATTTTGACCCAAATGAGATTGTAAGAACCAGAGAAATAGAAGGGTATTACAATCTCACCCAACAAAAGGATGAAAAACACATTCCCACATACAGCCATGGCTCCAGCACTCCAGAAATGTGCCCTTCCTCAAAAGCTAAGGCAGACCCCGGAAGTCGTGCAATATTGTTCAAATTCCATCCTGAACTCTCATAAAAATCTGGGTCTGTCCCTGGTTTTGCCTTTGGAAACCCACTTCCAAATATTCCTGTCTCAATATCCGCTCCATACAGTACCTAGAAAAACACAAGTTTAAATGCAGTGGACATTCCAGTATTTATTGCTTATATGCATTTGAGCTCAATTCAGCCATCCATACCTCCACCTGCTCGGTTGCATGCTGCACTATCCGCCAATACTCTCCTTCTATGCACTCAACTGAAGGTTCACTTTTAGATGATATCTCATTCTGATCTTTTAACGCAAAATACTCTTGTTTAAACTGGTCTGCATATTTTTCAAATCCCTCTAAACTAAACATCGGTCCTGGCTCGAAACCAAATTTGTCTTCTTCATCAGAAGATTCAACATGGGAATTTTTACAACTTTCACTAAAATATAATGACCTTCGACCGGTTCTACCATCCCGTTGCATCCTTCTACCTCTTCTTTTCTTCTTCTTTTCTTTTTTCCCACCTGACTGCCTGACTTGCAGTTTATCCAACTTTTGCACCCTAGTATAGAACTTTGTTGTTTCTCTATTTTCACCATCCTTCAATGGACAAGGAGGACGCCAAGATTGTGGGGGGACAATGCGACATATGCCATATCGTTCTGCTTCAGCACTAATACTAGCAATATACTTTAAAGTATCTTGGAATTCCTATATATAAAACACTCTGTAAGGCATATCCCGGAGTATATATACAAGATTGTAATAATTTTGCATGTGAACTCACAGATTCAAGAGGGAAATAAACTGGAGCCTCCTCAAGTGTGGGTCTACATCCAGCTTCAGGTCTCCATCTTGCAACAACCTAGTTCAAACATCTCAAAATTTTCAGAATCTTGAGAAACACTATCTGCATCCATGGATAATTGCACTACTTCCAGAACTATCATACCTTCTGACAACCTTCGCATGATATACAACCCCTGATAACCCCAATTGGGAGAGATGAAGACCTAGAATTCTGAAAAAACAAACACAACCAACCAAATCAGCTGAAATAAGCTTTCTATGATATGCTTTTATGGGCAGATCTTAAGAATACAATACCTTTTCATATTCTGACTCATCTTCTGAAGAACTCGACTCATAATCATGGTAGCTTATCCATGGTTTGTTCCTTAACATGCGAACAACTTTCTTCTCCTCATCGCTACCATATTCGACCTGTCTCTTTGAATGCCTTGGATTTGGTGTTGAAGGACAGTTATCCAAACTTGTAATACTGGAATCGTCACGCACTCTCTTTAATGTGAGCATTACTCTGTCTGCTGAAGGAACTGCGGCCTTTTCCATACAAACAGACGCCTTTATTTGCAGAACATCATAAGCACATAAACTTACTTGTTGCTACATCCAGTAGGAAACATGTTAGTAACTTGTCAAAATTCTTACACTTTCAGCAGTATAGTTGAATTCTCAAAGAATGACGAATTTGAAACTCTCAAAAGGGAACTCCTTGCTATGCCAAACACTTAGATGATCTGTGATAACGACAAATTTCCTAGTTTCTTCATTGTTTAAGCCTCTAGAGGAGGTTCATAACAGATTCAATTCCATTTAGGTGCTAATATAGATGACACGCAGTTACATCAGTACAGATCAAGAAAAACAGGGGTCCAGCACTATCCCTACTAAACTATCATCAGGTTGTTCCTGATCAAGATATCACAACATCTAACTCGAGGTTACAACAAAATATTTTTTTGGGGAATTTTTGGGGAAGTGAAACAGTTGCATTTTTCCGAGCATGAGGATAGACATCTTCTATGTTAACTAACCTAAATGAGGAACCTGCACACTTAACCTAGCGGTTCGATCACACCATCTTCTACAGTTACCCACTATATACATCAGCATTCTGAATTAAAGCACGAGTTTTGCATAACCATAACTGTGGATTTCAATGGCACCAGTGCCCCTTAACAGAACACAACACACATCTTTGTTTAAGCACAGTAACAAGTTAGGAACAGCTAGCGGGTGCTATTGTGCAGTTCTCTGAGCAGATACTAAGGCATACCAATGGTCCACGAAACCATAAAAAACTGCCTGTAAGAAGCCCTGAAAAGATACGAGTTTACACCAGAAGCAAAATTAGACAGGCCATGGCTGTAGGGCCTGTTGCTGTACTCCAGCAGTGACACCGGGCCTTCACCCTAACTCTGCTTTGCAAACCCTAATCCCAAAACAAATAATCCAAATTCCACCTCTAACCGAAACCTTAATTCTACCCATGAGCCCACCAGCACCAACCCTAACCCTAGCCCTAACCCCACATAGCATCAACCCTAAGCAAACATTAACACGAGAAAAAAAACGGAGGAGGTAGGGCCTTGACGGATGCATACATACCTGCGGGATGCGATCAAAGGAGGAGTAGATCCGATATGCCTCTGGGGGGGGGAAGATGAAGCAGAAGATGAAGATGAAGATGAAGATGAAGAAGAAAGAGGAGAGAATGTCAGTCCTGATAAATTGAAATAAAAATAAGAAGGCAAGAAAAAAGTACCCATTATGTAGACAAACAGAAGAAAGGGAGAAGAAGAGGGCAAAAAAAAAAACAACAAACAGTAGAAAAACAGAAAACAAATTGCATGCAAATAATGTTTTTACCATTTCACTTCATTCTTTTCTCTAATTTGCTTCTTCAATATGTTCTGATGATGATGATGGTGATGGTGGTGATGATGATGATCACTGTGGTGGTGGTGATGATGATCATGATCATGATGGTGGTGGTGATGATGATGGCAGTGGAGGAGGAGGAAGAGGATGAGGATGATGGTGAGGATAATGGTGAGGATGATGATGATGTGATCCAGGTGATCATGGTGATGATGGTGAGGATGATGATGATGGTGCAATGGTGATCATGGTGATCATGGTGATCATGGTGATGATGGCGAGGGTGATTATAATGGTGATGATGAGGGTGATGGTGAGGATGATGATGATGGTGGTGATGCGATGGTGACGATGGTGATGATGTTGATGATGCTGATGATGCTGATGATCGTGATGATGGTGATTGTGGTGATTGTGGTGACTATGGTGATTATGGTGATGATGGTGATGATGGTGATGATGGTGATGGTGGTGATGATGTTGATGGTGGTGATGATGATGATCATGGTGATCATGGTGATCATGGTGATCATGGTGATGACGATGATGGTTGGTGATGATGATGGTGATGGTGAGGATGATGATGAAGAGGATGATGAGGATGATGATGATGGTGATGATGATGGTGACCGTGGCCATGATGACCATGATCATCATGATCATCATGGTATGATGATGGAGGTGATGGTGATGATGATCAGATGTCGGTTTATGGGCACTATAGCAACGAGTCGGGCCATATCGATGCACGTTTATAAGCCGAGCTGAAACTGGCAAAATGCGAAGAGCAGCTGCTTGCATTTCTCTCGGCATCGGGCAAAACAGGTCCGAGCAGAGATAACTGCATTTCTCAGCCTTCCGTTCAGCAGAACAGGCAGTGCGGCGTCGAAGCGTTGGAACTGAAGAAACGTTCGATTCCGTCACGAGTTTCTTGCGCCTCCACCATTTGGTGAATGTCATTCATAAACCCATTTGTGAACAACCTAAAGAGGATCAAACACGCGGGCGTTGGTTTCATCGAATTCATCTCTTCTTCTTCTTCTTCTTCTTCTTCTTCTTCTTCTTCTGTACTTGCCTCGTTTCTTCGTTCACTTATAAGTTCTCGCAATCAGCGGTGTTAGAAGCAACACACAAAGCTTAGCCGATCGAGAGAGTCACACTCTGAGACCTTGTACGCAACTGACGACGCGCATATAGTTTGACTATTGGACTCGATTGCCGCATGAACTTTTGTGCATGCATCCCTTTCGACGATTGTAAACAGAGAAGGCTTGCCCCAGTTCATCGACTCGACGTTATTGCGGTCGATGATATTTGGGCACGATTACTTCATCACAACAAGGTAGTCCGCCGTCATGTGAGTTGATCATTCGTCTCTGTCGACCAATTTCCTAGCCCCAGTGACATCAAGCACAGTTCCATATCTGATAGCGGTTCATCTCCAACGCCATAACTTCTAACTTCAACTTGAGAACACCAACTGATCTGATCTATGCATTACCCAGACATCAAACTTTTACATTACTTGTCATGGAGTCAGAGATTCGCTCTGTCAAGTAAAATCACTTCCTAAAAGGAGACATCAGACTCCACAACACCAAGCGCTTTGACACAGTGATATCATAACTTTGATGACTTCGTTTGATATATCAAATAATGTAGAAGATTTGTGTCTCTTCCACTTAGCACCATCTCATAAATCAATAACATATTATTTGTACAAAAAAGTCCAACTAACCTTCATTAACTGTAATATTTTCTTTTTGCAACTTTCTCCATAAATGATCTCAAATTGGCACAACACATTCTTAAGATAAAAATCTTGCGCAACCAGCCCAATATATGACATTATTTGTTTCAATCTAGCTATTTGACCAAAATCTTAGAACATTCTCCTTTATTGATGCTAAATTGGCCTAGACTCCTTTGGGAGAATTTGGAATTTTAAAGTCTTACTCTAAGAAATTCTTAATGTAATTAAATTACTCTACTTAAATAAATAATTTCTTTTTTTATAGTAGGAATTGTGAATTAATTCATGCAAACCTCGGTTTTACCACATTGGGTAGTTTTCATTAGAGATACATTTTCTTACTCTTGGAACAATTAGCTTTCATTTAATAATAGTCGAGGTTTTACCTTGTGACAGCTATGCTTGTTGTGTCTTAACATTTTTCAATTAACATTTGGGTGTTACTTTAGCTATTATAAGAGAGAAATTTCATGGCATTTAAAACTTTAAGAATGAATGGCCAAGTTTGTGGCCGTGTTACTAGAGATAAATAAAACTCGAATTAACGAATTTTTGTTGATGAAAAAATGTTAACCGCAAGCTTCAATTTTTTATAATGGTCTACAAGCATTAAACAAATTGACCTGATGTGATTAATTTTCTCTATTGTTACATATCAATGAATTAAATTCATTATAAATTTGCTCCTTCTTTCTATTATATTTCTTATATGCATTTCTTATAATAAGAGAGTGTTAAAGGTAGGGTTCAAATATTTAATCAGACTCAAATGTTCATAAAAGGAGGAACTAAAATTGTAGTTTGTGGAACTAGGTGGCGAACTTATCTATTATATGTGTATTTAAGTATGTTGACGGTATTATAAAGTATCATTATTGCTCAAATATCTCTATAGTCTCTTTCTCATTTTATTTCCCAACTTGCAGTTTGTTTATAAACATATATTTTTACACTTTTCCAATCTCGTATGTTTAGCTTCTTTTGATTACTTCCAATCTCCTATTAGCAATCACAGAACATTGCAAAATCATTTAACAAATGTTGTATAAATGTTTCTATTGGAATGTCACAAGCGCAAATTTGAACTTAAATATAATTACCAATGTAATAAACACTCTAGAGCTATTTGATGGTGAAGGTTGTCTTCTTTATTCTGTTAGGGTTATTCACACTTGATTATACTTGTTAAACAGTCAACAAAACTATACATTTGTGAACCATGATCATGTTTAAAATACTACTTATAAATGAGAGAGCAAAGCATTTATAATTATGGCAGAGTTGAGTTTTTATAATGTTCACGAGCCCAAATCTTTTTCTATTTTTCCTTAACAATATTGCAATTGGACTCAACCACATGTCTTCCTTCTATATTGGGCCAATTGTGTATTAACTTTCTCCTTGGGCACATATTTGGTTTTGAATTAATATTTTCATTTGTATAAGGGTTTCACATATTTCATTAGGGCATATATTGTTGGTAAAAATCTTATATGCAAACGTTTGATATTCATATAACCCCAAATAAATACATCTTTTACTTAAAACTCCAAGGCATGCTTATTAGTCATGAGGATGTTCTACAACTCTTTATTGTGTGAAGATTAAATCTCATAAATCTCACAAGCTGGAACTAGTTGGGAAATCACTAGTTCTCATTTTAAAGTTGCAAGAAACATATCAATAATTGATAACAAAAAAATATATTGTCGCAACAATATGGTGAGATACATAGAATCATAAACAAAACAAAAGATGTATTGTTTGCTATTTTGGCCATTTTACATGAAGTAATTAAGAGTCTATAGGAAATGTGTTTTTTTTTTTGTAAATTAAGATTAAGAGCCTATTTTCTAATCTTATGCTTCTTTTCTTTCTGATCTCTTCTTACTAATTCGTTTAAGTTTGTGCATGAAGCTAGTGCTTGGGAGATCTGAAATTGCACCTGCAAAATAGAAGGATTGGGGAATAGGCAAGCAAGAGATCAAAAGATAGCGCTGAGTATCTCTTATAGATCCAAGAACCATGTGAACTGATGCTTGACTTTTTCAACATATGTTATAACTGATAGCCAGCTAAAACATCACGTTCCAAAAAATGTGCAAATTTTGAAATATATTAAGCTCATGTTGCCTCGACCAACGTTGTTATAACGATCGGGGTCATCAGAGAGAAACTGATCATTTTTGTGTGGGTACAAGATTCCTCTTAATTTGACCTCCGAGAAAATCATCAACATTAACATCACATCATGCTGAATGCATCGCCATTTGCTATGCTTAAATCCCCTCATGACTAGAATTAACGCGTAAGAACAATTAATTCCTCGTGCACCATTGCAATGCGTAGAAAACAATCCGTTTTTTTTCTCTCTTTTCTGTTGCTGCACCACACTACTCACTTCCACGCAGAACAGAAACGATCATTCGAAAGAGTGTAGAACACGCGCACGTCCGAAATGCATGAATGGTTTTTCAACAGCAATTTTAAAATAGGACAAAAAAAAACAAAAGAGAAGACGCGTGCCTAACCGCATGATGCTTGTGATCATGCCCCATTAACTTTCTCCCGCAATCGATATATATATATATATATATATTCAAAGCCAAGAGCATTTTCATATTGCCTCTCTATACATGTAATGTAAATGGGGCATCTTCGATAGTTTTGTCGATAGGAAGAGCGACGACAAGGTAAGTTCTGCGCATTGCCATTGACACAAAAGATACTCTTTCCACAATCTAATTTCAAAGTACGCAAATGACAGATGGTTGCTATTGATGAAATGATCATTTTGTTATTGAACTACTGTAGATCTAATCAAATGGCTTGTGTATGATAAGGTGTCTTGGGAGCCTCACCCATTACGCACCAATAAAGTACTTTAGGACCCAATTTTAGCACTAAACAAGGGAGACAATGATAATAGTTTGTTGTGAGAAAAATACACACACTGTGACATTGATTGCACATTGGACACACACATGAGAAAGTACTATTTATAACTGAAAGTAGTTGAGCAATCCGAGATATTTCATCTTCATTCATTGAAGGCATATCTGCAGCAGCGCTACCTTTTGCTCTCTGTTCACCACGTGCCATCTTTCGCATGTCTTTGGCCTCTCAAGACTGGAAAGTATATAGCTGAAAATTTAAAGTTTCAATTCCATGTTTGCAACCGTTTAATAGAAACCTCCCATTGCCAACAAAAGTAGACTTCATCGATCTTGGGATAATGCAGGATATCCGACTCAGCAGGCTACTTACCCAATCCATATCTTTATTCTAACAACAGCGATATACATTTCGGGTTTCCAAAGAATAAATTTGAGTGATTGGCAGTACGCAACAATGGCCAAACACAAATACATTTCCAGAATCAGTAAAGAATCTTGGTGGTTGTGACATGAGATTCCAGGATGATGATCTTTTTAAGCAAGTTGAGGCTTCATTAGATTCAGCATCAATATATGCTTTGGTTTTATTCCAGACTGATCACGTAATAACAGGGAGACCAACTATCTATATGATCATTATTAATCCAATCACAAGACCTAACGAACCTAATTCTTTCATTATCTCATTCTGCATTCCGCACCATATCTGAACTCTTTGAAGTAGTGTGATGATAGGAGAATATTCACACCATGAGGTGCATTTCCGGATCTTTGCACGATCCACCTTTTCAATTGAGGCAGTTTGCCACCAAACCTCTTGCAAAACTGCAGGCCAACAATCAGCTGCTAATCATCTTCCGTGAGAAATTGTCAAACATGATCTTCGACAATGCCATGGACAGCTTTGCAACTCTGATGATGCTTTACATGAATTCATCATCTGTACTATCGTCTATCTCAATGGTTTTAGCTCTTTTTGCTGGTAAGTTATACTTTGCAGGAGTGGTCACTGATTTAACTGATCTAGTCGTAGGGGAATTTCTTATCTTTATAGAAAGCAAGGCACTGCCTGGTTCAGAGTGATGTTCTTTCCTGATAGATCCGGGAATGCTAGGATGACTTGTCCGCGTAGCATGAAGAGCAATTTTGAGTCCTCGGGTTTCTTTCAGCGACTTGTTCTCTTGAGCCCTTGAGACTGGCGTGCACGAGTCAATTGGAACAAGTTTTCCAGCGACTTGACATGTGAAAACAAAGGATACCTATAAAGCAGAAAACGCTTACCCTTTAAAAAAAAATGATAAGAAACATTTTTCTGACCATACACAGAACAGTACGAGAACCGTGAAAACACTATGGGACAGCAAGTATGTTGAAAATTAAGCTAGGAAAAGACCCTATCGCACTCCTGGGTTTTTCTAGCTACCCCAAATATTCTGATATTTACATCATCTCCGTAGAAGTCCTTACTTTGTCAAAATAGACATGCAATAAGGGTTATATAACATTCACATAGCATAGTTCCAGGGAGGGAAAAACTACATGGTATTGAACTTTATTTCTCTAAATACACGGCATCACTATCCAGAGTCCAGACCAACCAAATGCAAATTGCAAGTTGAAACTTACCTCATCACCGGCAACAGCTTGAAGAATTGTATCAGGAACTGTACTAGGATGGGAGTGATGGCCCCAGTCTCTCAACTCCTCTTCAAGAGGAGATCCAATCTACACCTCCGACAGAACAGTTTTTTTCTATTATGGAAGATATTATTTATTTATTGCTTGACAAATACTTATAATTAATATTTAGGAGGCATTATTATCAAGTTGTTCCTTCATTGTTTGGCGACTGCTGTTTTTGTTATTGTCCATGTGTGATTGGTCATTGTCGTTATCCCTTTGTAAACTTTATTGTATTACAATCAATTTACTTACGAGTAAATACATACATTAAAATTATTTATCACCTGCTTTTCCCAGGGCCTTTGCCTACCCAAACAGCCTGCTACATCTGCGAATGCACCAATATCACCTTCTAGCATTACCCCGTGATTGTCAAGATTAACATCATTATTTGTTTCTCCACAGCGTTTGCAATTCAAGTTATCGTGAATAATTGACCTGGTTGACATGAATAGTTTCAGGTCGCACAAGGCTTCAAAAAGTTTGAGCTCAATATGAGGCATGTATAATGATCAAAATATACTTCACCCGACATTATCCCGGAGACTGAAAAGGTCCCTTAAATCCTCGGAGGAAAGCCAACTACCCTAGAAGATAAAAAAACATAAAATGTATCTGTAAAATTTAGAAATTAGAGCCATAATTTCTTTATTTCCCCAATATGGTTCATAACTAGAAGAGAGAAAATGGGAATGAAACGGCCATATGAAATGGCTTACAAGGGGTTGATCGAGCATATTCAAGAAAGTAATGGAACATAAATTGTGTTTCAGCGACATCGGTTTAAAAAGTTTTCCTCCTAACTCTAAAGATCATTTAAAATATTCTAATTTTATTATTGAACCTGAAAATGACTATCATCCATTTGCTGATGTTCAACAACTTTCTGCAAGCCCTCCTTAGATAGCTGGCGTTCAAAAACCTGGATGATACACTATTTTAATATAAATGTATAGATGCTACGATTAATGTAATACAGAAAACATCATTAACAAAAGGAGTACCTTCTCCTCAATTGTTCCTGCTGCCAGAAACCGGTAGATGAACACTCTTTTCTTCTGCCCATCTCTCCACACACGTGCAGCTGCCTAGCACCAATACACATGACTTTATAGATGATAGAGCCCGCTTTTTTCCATGCTATTACAATTTAAAACACCCATATGTTGTCAAGTATACAGACCTGTTTGTCGTTTGCTGGATTCCAATCAGGATCAAAGAGAACTAATCTATTTCCACCAATTAGATTCAGGCCACAACCCCCAGCTTTGCTACTGAGAAGGAATGCAAATTCGTCCTACCATATTAACAATATGTGAACCATTATTGGACATTCTTCAATCAGCTTTAAATTTGCTGCTTTGGGGTCTTAAGAGGTACCTGCTGCGGATCATTGAATTTCTGGACTAACTTCTGCCTCTTGCTGATAGAAGTTGTGCCATCAAGTTTAACATATGGATAGTTCCTTTCACGGCACAACTGAGCAAATAGCTCCAAGGTCTAGCAACATAAAGAATGGAACGAATATTCGTCAACATAAGATACACCACTGTCATGACGCAATTACTACTTACATAATATCACCCAACACAAATTATTTTAATTAAACCAACCTGGGTATAATTCGAAACAAGCACAATACGATCAGTTGTGGTCTCTCGGAGTTTCCAAAGTAATCGAGCAAGTACACTCATCTTTCCTGATAGCTCAACCCAGCTTCCATTAATTCCATTCCAGGACCTGTTTCTAGAACAGATTGTAATTATACAGTTAGAATATGATATAGTAATAACAGTGAAGGAAAAATACAAAAATGACTAACATCTATTTGGAGAAAGTAATACCTTCCAGAAATTATTTCCGATGGAAAATAATCTAGGCAGTTCTCAAAGCCTGCTGCATTTGATCCACCAGATCGAACTGTATCATAGATAAGCTGCATACATAGTGTCATGAAATCGAGCAGAAAATGGAATCCGTCCCTCCCAAGGCGGGTGAACCACCAATAAAATATGCTTCAACTCACATGGATTATTACTTTTTTTTAAAAACAAATACTAAATGCACTAATGATCTCTGATTAGAGCTTCCACTTTAAGTGCAAATTTGATTACATGGCCTTAACAAGTGAAACTTACTTTTGGATGGTTGCACAACTTCTTCAAAGCTAGAATAGAGGACAAAACACGTGCTCTCTTTGTGTTATCTTGCAGTACTTGTCGAATCTGATTGGTCACAAAAGAACTGTTGACAAAAGCTAAACCAATACGTAAATTTTAAATGTCTTCTTGTAGATAAACACTTACATTTTTAGAATGAATAAAATGTCGATAGAGCTTTTCTTGAAGCTCGGTTAATTTGCAGCACACTATCTCAACTATCTGGGAAAATGAGTACATTATATTATTTGTCATAATGTATCTTATGTTTGATTAAAACCAGTTACATCTACAGTAATAAAATGTGCTGATTATACCTTGGGAGGTAGATGATTGGATAAAAGGGCATTTGTTCTCCGTAAAATGAACTGAAGAAGGTAAGAGTGAAGAACATGAATTTATTAGTACCAATAACAATGACCTAACACAACTTTGGTCAAGGACTTGCAGTTACCTGATTGACTTTCTCACTGAGCTCAGACGACCTTTCAGAACCCATAATTCTCTCCTCTTCAGTTGCATTTGGTTCACGGCCATTAAGAATAGGCACCTATTAAAAGTTTATTGGGTAAAAATCCCCTTTTTGGTTATCCCTAACATTGCACATCCATAATAATATATTTCACTTCTCGACTGGATGTGTCCTAACCTCAAAGTACCGACGAAATGCAGATGCACTTCCAAGAATACCTGGATTTGTAAAATTCACCATAGCAAAGAACTCCTCTAAATCATTCTGTACAAACTTGAAGTTAAAGGCACATTCACAAGTTCAAACCATGAACCGTACTCCAAAAAATAAATCACCTGCATGGGTGTACCAGATAGCAAGACACGCCTTCGACAATGCAAACTTGCTAAAGCCTACAGCCAATTTTGAGGAAATCTGAGGTAAATGGTCTTAACAAAGACAAGAAAACTGGTAGGTTTTCATAACAATGCAAACTTGCTTACGCCTGTACCCAATGAAAAGAAAACTGGAGGAGAATCTTAATCTGGATTGGAAAACCAACTGGATTTTATAATGATTATGTGGTCATCATTCATCACATATCTAACCTTGTTGGTGCACGTCTGATCGTTTTTCAACCTGTGAGCTTCGTCGCATATCAACAGGTCACAACTACCTGGTTGCTGAAACTTATTTGCATGTATTCTGAATGTTTCGTATGACAAGATAAGAACCTGAAAGTAAGAGCTGGCATTACAATCATATCAATAGAAGTAACCCCTGTGCAACCGCTGCACATTGCACGACACATCTTCAACAATGATTAGTGAATATATAGGACCAGTCATGATACTCGGTAACATTTTAGCAAGTTATATGAAACACATGTCTGAGACAGACTTAAGTTCTAGTGCAGAAAGATATTGTAGTTCAAACAATCTAAAAGTTCACAACCTGCAAATGGACAAGCACAAAGGTGTGATACTTGGCAATCTTTGCATGTCCATAGAGTAAAGTAGTCACATTGTGATCTGGCATGTGCTTCCTAATGATTCATAGTCACACTGTACTTCATATGAGAGAACATAATCAACGTCTAGAGAAAAAAGCAATTCCTTTCGAGCTTGTACCTGATACAAATTTCGAGGACTCAAAAAAGCAGCAATACCAGATATTACATCTGCCCGAGTAGATTCACAAAGTGACAGTACACGAACTTGTCCTGCAAGCCACTTCTCAATTTCTGATTCCCAGTTGCTGACAAGACTAGTAGGTGTAACAATTAAAACTTTTTGTGCAATAGGTGAATCATCAAAGCCCTGTTTCAGAAGGGTCCACAGCAAAGTAATTGATTGCAATGTCTTCCCTAGACTGTAGTAGAATTTGTCACTCATCAGAAAATACTTAACTATGCAGAAAATAACACCATTCAGAACAACCTCTCACCCCATATCATCAGCAAGTATGCATCCTGCTAGACAGTTCTCAGACTTGGAGAATTCTCGAAGACCTGCTACACACTCAAACATAAACTGCACACCTTCCCTGAAATAGAATATCACAGTTCCTCAAAGCATATAATTTATAGGAAGAAAACTGTTGGCCAACTTCGATCAAACCAAGAAAATCCAAACAAAGATTCAGCTTTGTCCTGACATTCAGAACCATTTGTCTAAACAAAAATTTCACAGTTTGTGTTTGATTGAATTTCAAAAATATCAGTTACCACCTGCAATGTCAAAATGCTTCTCTCTTTGCATGAAGAAATTTTAGGGTTTCGGGTTTAGGGTTATAATCCATTCCAAATATGCTGTTTTGTCACATCTTACATGATACAAACTCGTGAACAGTAAATAATCCATTCCAAATATCCTATTTTGGTACATTTATACATCAAATACATTCATAAACTGCTAATCTCCTTTTTCACCGAGTTAACCTCACAAGTCCTTGCTTCTAGCGAGAGGTGCTCATATTTAGCAAATCAAAGTTGTATGGAGAATCTGGAATTATAATGTTGCAGAAGTTTGCAGGGAGCCACGTTTTGAAGACATACTACAAATGTAAGAGAAAGAAATCTCTAGAGGACTTCCATTTTGTGGTCAATTTCAAATCGACTATGCCGTCCCCAGAAGCTATTGAGATATTTTAAGGAAATCAGCTTAAACCGGCTATGTCCTGTCCAATACGTGAAGGAAGACTGTATACCGCATATTATTTGGCAGATGATAGATTATGAAATAGCTAGGGCTTGATCAGGTCACAGAAAAGGGCATGCATATCATCACAAAGAACTGATAAGCGTTTATATCGCATCAGTCTAATATGCTTATAAGTGGAATCCTTTGTTCATTAACTGAAGAACTACACATCTTTCCATATATTGAACTAAGATACAATAGCTACAACGTACAATCAACTCTGTGATGTTCAATGTCAGTTAAATATGCTTTGTAATCATAATATTTTGTCCATCAATTTAACCATCCACACATCTTTCCATGTATTTGACTAAGATACAATACTTACAGTGTACAACCAACTTCGTGCCATTAAATATTTCCCAATCCCATAAATAGATTATTAATTGGCTGCACATTAGTAGGATCCCGTAAGTTATGTTTCAGGAAATAAGTTATTGCCATGGTGATTGAAAATTGACCAACTACAAGCACGAGCTTCATAAAAAGGTCTAGGACCTTCAAACATCTATCATAATTTATAACGTTTAGAGTAAATAAACTTGAATATTTCCATAGTTTGGCCCCGTACCTTTGGTGGGGGCGCAAAAAACGTACAAGCCGAGGATCTACAACAATCTGTGCGCGCTTTCTATCTGATTTATCATCAAGTTCTGCCTCCCACAACACGAGTGGGGCAATACCAGGCGGAAGCTCTTCTACCTTATCAACTTCTATGGCTGGTTGCAAAGGTGAAGGTTCAAGCAACACGTTTGTTATAGGAGATAATGCCTCTCGAGATCCCCATGGTACAAAGCGTTTACGAGCATGAAGGCGTCTCTGAAGTTCTAATTTTTTCTCAGTATTGGCTCCAGGACATGGAGATTTGAAAGGCTTTCTCGCTGATTCCACAGCATTCGACACTGACAACACCTTTGGAAGTAGGGGCTGCCTTTTGACAACTAAAGCACCACTGCAAAATAATGATGATAAAAATTTGCAACAAATCATTCAGTCGGCTGCCATTTCACAACTAAAACACCATTGCAAATTAATAAAGATGTAAAAAAGTTAGTAATGAATCATTGAATCCTGTAGAGAACGGTTACAGAGTTGGAACATTTGGGCTTCTCCGATACCATAAAGTATGAATTTTATGACGTACGGTTGAGAGCATGAGAGCTTTAGAAAAAACTAGTCTGCTTTAACCTCGAGGTTAAAAACGAAAGGCAACAGCTCTTGAAATTAATGCCTTTCGCAAGCAGTGACATCCTCTGCGTCTAGCAATGTGGTAACTTTATGAAACACATTTGATTCGGGAACATAAACTTGCAAAAGCAGAAACATTCTTCTAATTGCCAGATATGAAAAGAAATACAAGGATTTGAGAAAAAAGAAATAGTATTACAAAAGAAAATCGACCGGCAGCACGAACATCAAACGAAAATAAGACATGCAAGACAAACTAGCAGCAAACCTACTTCTAAAACTCGCGAAGAGAAAACTTTGTCTAACATCGAAGTAAAGGAAAGACACGGCAAGATCTGACTCTAACCTCAAGAGAGCAGCGACGTTTTCTGCTTTCCGATCTTCGCCCGGGGAATCCGATTCATCATTATCATCGTCCTCGGTTTCTTTTTCTTCAACGGCAGAGCCGTCGTTGTCGTCGTCATCGTCGTCATCGACAAAAGCATCCTCGCACAGATCCTCGAATTCTTCCAGGCTGATCACACGGGAGCAACCGACACCATCTTCGTAGCTTCGCCAGGAAGGACAAAGGTATCCACCTTCACCGCCGTCGGCATCCGGGCGCCATTCCAGAGCATGCGTCCCACAGTTCTTGCAGAGGACGGAGGGGGTCGTAGCCATGGATTCTGGGGGGCCGTGAGGGGAGATCGCGGCGATGGCGGCGGCGACGGCGGCGGCGAAAGCCTTCCAAATTCCCGCCTTCGCATTTCAAAAAGAATAACAAAATGTGCGAATTGAACTTCCACTATTTGAAAATGCAGTTATAAATTCGATTGGTTTTGGAACTTCAAATTGGATGTTTTTTTTGGCTATGACAATTAAAACTTACACTCTTTGAAATGTGGTTATAATTCGAGGTTTCAACCTTGGTTTTGGAATCTTTCGATCGGATGTTTTGGCTCGATTCGATCGGCTGAGAACTGAGCTCGATCCGGTTTTGATGGTTGTGTTGAATCGATTCGATTTGGTTTTTTTTTCTTTATATTTGTCAACGTTATTGATGGGAATCATCCATCCAGAGTTTAAAATGGTGAAGTTGGAATACTTACATCAGGAATAACTAATAACTGCAACCGGTGGTCTTTGAAACACTGGAAGAAATTGGAGGAAAGAGATGTGATTGCTTTCGATAGTCATCTCGATGTGTGTTTGATGAGGTTGAGATTCGAGATGTCTTTTCTTGGAATGCACTAACTAGAAGTTGTATGTTTAATATGGATACAGGGAAAAGACCCAATCTGCTTGAATCCTTCAACTATAATAACGATGTGCTAATCTTAGCTAGATATGTGAGCTCCCACATCTACATTTGTTTTTTAAGTGTTATTGTACAAATTGACGGATAAAATTTTGAAAAAAAAAAAGCCCAAGAAAAAAAATGCATGTAAAAGGAGTTTAGAAGACAAATCTTGAAAGGAAAAAAAAAGGCCCTTCGTGTATTACGTCGAAGCGAGTAATGAGCAAGTTGGCATTGTCTAATAATTGCGAAATAGCGCATTGAAGTGGTTAGACGAAATCAAGGAGATCGATGATATGGAGGAGACCATGAATCCACAAGATAAAACATTTGCCCTCTTGCGTCCTCGAGATGCATTCTCAAGCGAAGTGATGATAACTAGTTTGGATGTGTTTTAAAGTTGAATTGTCAAATAAGTTGTAGATCAAATCAATAGCAGTCAGAATCGGATTCATATTTGTCTACTCGAATGTATCGATAGTTTATTAAGTTATAGTATTGTCTCTTAGATGATTGACGTTTTAACCACCATGAAACATTTGGTTTTAGTCAAGAAATCCGATTTCTAATTTTTATGTTTATCAAGTAGTCGAGTTTTTCATCGGCAATTAAGTTAGTTGTTCTGGAATAAATGCTGTTTGGGTTGATCACGATACAAATTTCATTCATGCCAACCAAATATCTAGATCTATGATACCAACTCCGCATAATTACCCATTTGTACCAATGTCAAATGGTCTTCTTACGACAAAATTTTGAGTTCATTGTGTATCGAGTTGCTTTAGCATTCATTAGATTAGATGGAAGTCAACTCAAAACAAACACAATTCTTTTGATTGTCAATATCGTGGGAGGTACTTCACCCAAAGAATGTGGCACACTGGACTTCATATTGAAATTTAATCACGATTACCCTCAAATTTCAACAAGCTCGCGTATGAATCCCCCATAAACATCTGCTTTATTTCAAGATAAATATCTTGGACCATTTCTGTGGTCTAAGGCCTTGCTGGTCCTACATTCTAAACACAATGTATTTTAGCTGATAGAAACAGCTTCAAAGATAAGGCGATCAACATTGATGTTGCAACGACAATAATATCGCAACATGGCGGTAAAGCATGTGATTATAATATTCTCTAAATATGCTAAGAAAGAGTCATTAGGTAGACCATCAGAACATAAATAGCTAATAATAAAAAAAAGAAAAAAGTCATCGATATTCTAGCTTGATGGGCAGGTTAGACTCTTTCCCAAACAGACCGAGTTCTATGCAGATCAGGTTTGGGATGCATCGAAGGTTCCACGCGTGATCTTTAACCCGGCAAAATCGATCCAAAGCGATGTTTCCTGTGAATTGCAAGGATGGCCTTTTACACTTTAAGAGACAAAAGGGGCCTTATCGATTCACAAAAAAATAACTACCCTAACCTAACTGCGTGGCAACGGATTATATCCTCGATTGCTCCTCTACTTGTATCCTTAACCCGGTCATGAATTAGTCAACACCCGAACGATGGCATCGACTTCCAATGTTACGTCAAAAGGAGTACAATTCAACATTTTGAGCTAGGGGTATCGTATCAAATTGCGAAAACCAAAATCGGGGGTGTCAGAATTGAGGAAGGGACCAAACAAGACGACTGCCTACACCAGAAAACTTATAGCTCCCTCGTGTGATATCGGATTTCAAAGTTTTTTAGCTTGAATCGAAGCCCTCGCAGTAAGTTATATAACGGGGGGTGGGGGGGGGGGTGGGTTTAAATTTTTCTCTTACAATTGTATAGCCAATGTACCAAACAAAGATTGAAGAGAAGGGAGAGAGACAAGATTACACCAAAAGCAGGCAAAAATCTATATGCACACAAAGATAAACAAAAACAAAAAGGAGAAGCTTTGTTGATTTCAGGGTCTTTCACAGGAGCATATGACTCGATATCCATACAGTGGAATCGGTGTTTCGGAAGCTCCCACACAGGCTCATATAATGAGTATATGCATGTATGTATGCATGTGTGTGTGTATTTGTGTGTGTGTGTGTGTGTGTGTGTGTGTATGTGTGTAAACGGAATCGGAGGAATCAATTGTGGATGGCAAGCCACAAGGAACTAATCCGGGAAGGGTTGAAGAAACGGCGGGAGAAAGCCGATGCGTGGCGGTGGTGGGACTTACCGTCGAAAGCACGAATCCCTTCTTCTTCCTGTCTGCAAGTAGCATCACCACCACCAATGTTAGAAGAATCAGAAGAAGCAGAGGAGGTGGTGATGCTGAGAGGCGAGCCGACGAATCTGGAGGAGTTGCCGAGAGGGCTGTCGTCGGTGGCGGGGCCGATGAAGCGCGACAGGCTGACATAGCCATCAGGGGAGGAGGAGGAGGAGGAGGAGGATTCGCTAGTCGCGGGAAGAACAACAAGCTTGACGCGGCGCAATGGTTTCACACTGTCCTCGCCGACCTGGTTGTCGTCGATGTCCGACCGATCAGCCTGCGATCTCTTCATATTGTTGTTGTTGTTGTTGTTGTTGTTACAGTTGCTGCTACTGTTGTTGATGTTGGACAACTGCTGATCCAACACCGATGATGGAGATGCTGATGGGTGAATTGGGCCCACGACGCAGTCGTAGTGCCATGTCCTGTCGAGGAGGTCTACCGGCGACTGCGGATCCGCTGCATCATCTCGCCGCGCCATCGGCAACTGCATCGTCTGCTTCTCATCGTCGAGCATGGTGGCCTCTCCTCCGCCTCCGATGCGCGATAATCGCTTTAGAACAATAGCGCGAGTCTTTTCCGATCCCCACCGATACCCAGCAGTATGCGCCTCCTGTGCCTTTAGGGTCTGGGTCTAGGGTCTGGGTCTAGGGTCTGGATGCGGAGTCTGGTCGAGAATGGGGACAAGGGCTCTGAGAAACTGGTTCTGTTTCTGCTTCTGCTTCTGCTTCTGCTGCTTCTTCTGCTTCTTATTCTCTGTACATGGACGGAGCTTTTGCTGTCTTATTATCCTATGGAGAGAGAGATGCGAGCGCAAGAACAAGCAGGCTTTCAAAGCGAGAGAGAGGGGAGGGGGCCTTGCGCGTGGGGACCTCTCCTCCATCTTTCTCGCTTTGAAAACTTCGTTGCCAGCCTCATGTTCCAGAGAAATGAGCGCTGCGCTTGTTCCCCCAAAGTCAGATCGATCCATCCATCCATCCATGTTCTGGAAAAGCCAGAACAGAAGAAAGATATACTAATGTCTTCTGGAAAAGCCAGAACAGAAGAAAGATATACTAATGTCTTCTGGAAAAGCCAGAACAGAGGAAAGATATATTAACGTCTTCTGGAAAAACCAGAACAGAAGAAAGATATATATTAACAACGTCTTCTGGAAAAGCCAGAACAGAAGAACGATGTATATTAACGTCTTCTGAGGCCGAAATCGGAGACAGAAGACGATCCACGAAGTGTGGCCTTGGTGAGTGCGAAGCCGTGTTCGTATGACCCAACACCAACAGGACCCGTTAGATCCTCATCACTTCCCCCTCACTTCTCCTCCCCAATCTCTCTGCTCTCTCTGCACCAGCTCACAGCAAGGCTTTCTTCTGACACACACACAGGTCGATGCTCGCATGCACAAACGTGCCGAGAACAACACTCTGGCAGAGCAATCAGACCGATCTGTTCCTCGCACGATCCCCTGCGAGCGAAATCATCGTGCGAGGCTTCGGATTCGTTAGCCTTTTTAGCCTGCAAATGCGGCGGCTGGGCGCGCTTTTCCCGAACGGAAGATTGGCGAAGATCCTCCAAAAAGAAGTCCCAGCAAGTGATCCGCTTCTCCTGCAATCGCCCCCCAAAACCCCTTGCAATTTGATGATGATCGATCGATCCTCGATCCCGAAGATATTGATACTAAAGGCTTCCATCAAGATGCGAGAATATTGTTCTTACTCACTCAGCGGCGATGTTGGTACATACACCGCAGAGCATACATATGCTATGTACTTTTAAAGTATTTAATAAGAAATCTGTAAGTATGTATTTTATCATATATTTGTTGAATATGTTAAACATGGGTTAAATACGTTAAATACTCATACACATTTTGCAATTAATTAAACCTATGTATTACTAATATCTTTTATATTCCATTTCTTGGCATTAGTAACTTTCAAATTATAGAAAATCAAGCTTAAATTTTAAGTTTATAAGAAGACTAATATTCACTTTCCAAACAAAAATGTAGCCCTAGTAAAAGTTATTCTTTATATTTGGCTTAAAATTGATTGTTCCAAAATGTTAAATACCTGTAAAATACGTCTGAGCATTTTAAAACGTATTTATCGGTAATAAGCTGGTAGTCTGGCTGTAGGAGTGACCCGATAGTTCTAAAGTGATAGACGTGAGATTCGAACCTTGGCTCATAACATATCAATGTCGTAACATGTGCACCATATTTTAAAATTATTAAATAAGACTTTTATAATTACACAACATACCCGGTAATATGGGTTAAATATGTAAAATATAGGTTAAATATGCAAAAATATGTTAAATAATTATACAAATTTACAATTCTAGAAAATATCATATTCCATTTCTTGGCATTTTAAAAAAACACTTATCCTGCCATTAGTTATAAAATACCACGGGCCCCAAATATGGGGCTGACTTATACAACTAAGCAGTACTCATGGTGAGGAGGAAATCCACTGAGGGGGAGCAAAGTTCTGATGAATGAATAAAAAGGACCATCTTCTCACATTTGATGAAAATTCTCATGTTCTTTCATATCTGCTTCTAAATCCCCTTTAATGTTATCATACTGACCTTCAATTGTGTGAACCATATTAGATCAAATGTCCCTGGCTGCCTTAATGGGAGGTGTTCGTATTCCTTCCATTACCTTGACATATCGAGACTTCCAAACCACCCAAAGGATAGTGCTGTTGAGCAATTCCCACAAGAGAATGTTATCTATCACATCCTCTTGAGTTAAAAAGGGATAAAACAGAAGAAGTCGTGATTGTATGCACGTCCCTGTGAAATACAAGGTTAATTAAACTTATCATTGTCATAAAAAGCAAGGCCTTGGAGGAGAGAAGGAGATTCTCATGTTACCGTACCATGTACTTGTCGACACTCAAACAACCGTATAACCCTTCCCCAAATTTGTTGAGCGTGAATACAACCCCATAAGCAATGATGTTGAGTTTCTTGTTCATGATCGCATAACAAGCACCATGGATTATGACTTGCTCTACTGAGCTATATACTCACTACAGTGGCTCTATTTGTAAATGAGGTTTGGTTTCCAACCATCTATTTATCTCGAGTGGTGATTCGTGGATTCCAAATTAGAGGTTGTAAAAGTATCTCATCCTTGTTGAAAACCATTCTTATATTCTAAGCTTGTACGCATTACAACCCACACATGTCAAATTCCATTAATAAATTTATCTTCCCAGTTCCTGACATACATAAATCATTGGTCCTTATTGAATATCCATCGCACATTAACCTCTCATGGATGACCCACTACAGGTGAACATTGAGAAAATCTATTTCTCATTAGCAACTTCCAAGCTTAATCCATTGGCAAAAAACTACGAATAACCAATTTTGCTAACAAAGTTTACTTTGCTCCATTACATCTGCAATACTCAAACCACCTCTCGATGTCGATAATGTGATAACAGAACATGACATTTTAGCTCTTGCCGAACCTTCCCCTTATCTGAATTGTAGAAAAAAACAAATCATTCGTTAAACTTAAGTAATACATGATTTGGGAAAGATCTAACTCGATAGTATATACCATATTGTTGCCAACAAGACGCGGCTTGCTACAATCACCCTACCTACTAAGGAATGGCATGATGTACTCCAACCAAACAATTTCTGACGAATGCTAAGAAGTAAAGGAACAATATGTCGTCCAGGTGAGAGATGAATCTCTATTTGACATCCAAGATAGCGTATCGGTGTACCTTTGAGGATCCATCGAAAACCAGGATATGGGGACCATGACGGAGGGTTAGTTGGACCGATCCAAAGTCCTATTGTTTTGTTTCAATTAATTTGAGCTCCCGATGCGAGACCAAACTCCTGTATAGCCGTTTCAGCTCTTTGTAGATTGTTCCCATCTCCTTATCCCGAAAAACGTGTATTATCCGAGAATTCCGATTCCAGAATCTCCTTGTTTGATAAAGGAATATCGATGCTTTTTAATCCGATGTCCTCTATAGTCGGGTAGTTGCTCATAGCCTCCGCAGACATCCTCGACGCACCGATGGAGAAAGTTCAAAAGCGAGGCCTTTGTCATCTTGCAAGAAGAACATGACCAGAGGCCGAAGAATACAAAGGCTCCTCTACCTTCCAAGAAATTCCAATCTAACGCGATCATAAGCTTTTTCAAAGTCAAGGAGCAGAGCTGCTATCTTTTGCTTAGTTTTTGATGCTAATGCTGCTACCTCTCAGAAGTTATCAGGTGCCAGAAAGCAAAAGGCAAGACGCAAGGGATGCAAGAAAAGCAAGAAAAGCATGAAAAGCATGAAAAGCATGAAAAGCATGAAAAGCATGAAAAGCAAGAAAAGCAGGAAAAGCAAGAAAAGCAGGAAAAGCATGCAAAGCATGAAAAGCAGGAAAAGCAAGAAAAGCAAGAAAAGCAAGAAAAGCAAGAAAAGCAGGAAAAGCAGAAAAAGCAAGAAAAAGCAAGAAAAGCAAGAAAAGCAAGAAAAGCAAGAAAAGCAGGAAAAGCAAGAAAAGCAAGAAAAGCAGCGTCTTCTTCTTCTTCTTCTTCTTCGTCTTCGTCTTCGTCTTCGTCTTCGTTCAAAACCCTAGCCAGCGCACGCGGTCGCTGCAAGCCTTCAAGGACCGAGACAGAGACAGAGACAGAGACAGAGACATCGTGTCTCCTTCTTTCTAAATTCCTCTGCTCGAGCCGGAGTCGACAGCTATCCAGAAAGAAATACCACATATAATCTCCCCGAAATCTTGGTCTGTCAGAGGTTGCGGAGCTCTAGGGCGCAGGCAGAGATCATGGAGCTATGTAATACATTTCTTTCATTTTCCTTCCTTTCTTTTCTTTCTTTTCTTTTTTAATGGCTCTCTGATGCCAGCATTCTCTTGTAAGTGCTGTGTCTGCCCTTCCCTCTTTTTCCGTTTCCTCGTGGTAAGCGCCCGCCCCCCTTTTTCGTGTTTTTCGTTCATTTTCCCTTCCCTTTTTTTCTGCAGAGAGGATGAGAGAAAGAGAAAGAGAGAGAGAGAGACAGCGACTAGAACCCTCGATTTCTCTGCCCACCGATCGACTCAGGCAGGCGGACAGCCAGACTGATCATGACCGCTGAGGTAAGTAAGGCTTCCATCTGACTCAGAGCGTGTGGTGGAGCCTTCTTCTTTTCTACATGATTGACATCAATGCATATTCATCTTTGAGTCATTTCCAGCCGTCTTAATTCATTTGGAGTAAAATTTTTAAATTGAATTTATCCAGGCCAAATGTTTTTTTGAACTGATTTACGTCCATATAAATGTATGTGCTGTGTAAATCTTTGACTCATCAAGTCTTCTTTCTACTTGCTTGGATTTATCTGGCT
The DNA here is from genome assembly GCA_037176905.1 of Azolla pinnata. NCBI lineage: Eukaryota > Viridiplantae > Streptophyta > Polypodiopsida > Salviniales > Salviniaceae > Azolla > Azolla pinnata. The sequence goes on along the minus strand of JBBBWG010031086.1, from coordinate 46,523 downwards.
CAAATACAGATTCATGTGCTTCCTTTCTACCGATAAGATAAATTGTAATAGGCCCTTTTTTGTCTTTTCATGTGTGTTTTTCTGTGGAATTATCACACTTCTGTACACTGTATTTTTCATGTATTGTCTGCATTAATCTCGTCCTTATTTTTTCCATGCTGAACAGTACGTTCCATGCATTTCTGTAACAATGCAGTTGCTAGGATAAATCCTTCTTTTTCATGCATTCGTAGTGTAAAAACAATCCCTTTCTTCATACAATCTCTATGTTTTGAGTGTATTTCCTTCTGTACACGCTTCAGGGTTTCTCAATCGGAATGTTAAAAAGAGAACTCGAGGGAATAACTAAGGCCATTACTGTGTCATGGGAATCTTACCAAATAACAGCTCCAAATTGGACAATTACAGTGTGACGGATTTAGATAAAATAAGCTTTTGTTTCAGGAAAATTTCTTATGGTGAAGAGGTGAGAGAGAAATTACTTATATCTACCAGACATATTTTTAAAAACTAGAATTTTCTATTTATATGCATTATATGGTTACAGTAACTTAGTGTTGCTACCATTAAAAATGCATTTTCGTAGATAAAATATTATTTTTCGTTGCTAAACTGTAAATTTCTCGAAATCTAGGCGTTAAACTCGTTGTATGCATCTGAAATTGATAGGCTTTTTTTGCTTGTCAATTTCTCCTTTTTCCTTTTACAATGCATTTTCCCATGGAGTCTCCTCACTGTCTGGAACAGTACAGTCTCCATCACATCCGCCCTTCCCCCAAGTTTTGATCAATTGTTACGTCGGTTTACTTGTTTTTCGGGATTCATCTACATTTGCTAGAATCATAGGTTAAATCTGAGATCATCCAAAAAACCAGCGTGATTCTACATTGCCCGAGCTTAACCGATAAACCTGAAATCTCAAAATCATGTAAAAAAATACTCATTGTTTAGTTGGGACCGTTGTGTTCTCACTCACTACATATGCTTAATCGTGTAAACAGAAGCACTCACTTGTCATGGGCACATCGGGATTTGGGCCTCCATATCCATCTATGTACATTGTTAGATCTAACATGATCATTTGAATTATGTACCGAAAAACCGCTTACTGTTTCTGGGACAGTGTTTCAATCTACATTGTTCAGACCTTTAGTTAAAAAATTGGATGATCCCCCAAAACCACTTATTGTTTGGGATATTGGGTTTATTTCTAGATCATTTTGCCAGTGGATCGTAATGAAGATCGTGGGAGAATCTTGCTCGTCTCTTTTTGGACTTTGGGCAAAATTCGACATTATTTGATTGAGATTTGAGGAAACCGGAATTCTGAACTTTCCATACAAACTGCATAGCTAGTTCTAAGTAAGAGCAATCATACCCAAACTACTAAGGTGGCTCTCATCATGAGCTCGCTTCACATACATGTAGGTCTGGCAACTTTGAAATCTTGAGCTTATCATGAATGTTTTATACATTCGGACTGCACAATAATTCATGCAAAGTTGGTCATATGTTCTCCCAAAACTAGTCTTCAACCTTATCATATTTACAACTTATCCAAGTTTCTTTCTTATGCATGGCAAATATATTACAGCGTCATTGAGAAAAACCATTGATCGATAGAAATTTTAGCAGAACACTAATTCCAAAAGCTGCTTGAGCACTTAGCAGTCTGTGTAGGCTTATTTGAAACTACTCGATGTTTGTATACTAGCAATCATTAACTATATGCGTGTTTTTTATAATGCATCTTAGGGAATTTGAGTTTTAACTTATTTCAAAATACTATTACTAACTATTTGCCCAGTTTTTTCATCTACATCAAATTGGTGTTCTTTGAGATGCTCCATTTAGATTTAAGAACCTATAGGCGTGCTTAAAAAGTCTGTAACACTTATTTATCTGATTAGCCTTTACATTCATAACTTGAATCTTCAAATTTGACCTGAATCTTTAGGACTTTCCACTCAAACACTGGTCCTGGTTTGCACTTACAGAACGTCAAGCTTTCTTTTCTTTTCATACCTTGCACTTTGATTGCCATATGTCTAAATTATTTTCTATCCTTGATTGCCAAGGACACTAGATGATTAGAAACCTGAAAATTTTGGGCAATGTTATTCGTTATTTTTCATGCATGAAAATAATATTATGCACGCATGTACGCTGATATACGTCAGCATAAAATTATGAATGTAAGGTATTGAAATTCTACCTGTTCTATGTGGATAAAAACGTAGGTAAACTATAGACATGACATAACTGAAATTCTCTCTGTCGATTTTATAGTTTTATTAATGGATGAATAGATTTAAGAAGTGTAAGATTGCATTTAGTACGGATGTTTGAGTTATTCATTATTGATATAGAATGTGGTCTTATCAATCACGTTTTGTAAAGCTCATGTCAGGTTTCCAGGTTTCCTGGAGAGAACTACAGGATTCTCTAATATTTTCCAACAAAACAAACAGGTTCTCATGAAAGAATAGATGCATATGCGTGTGTAGTTTTCAAAAGGCTATTCAATAATCTCAATTTTCCTGTAAAACCGAGTAAATTTTGTGATGCCTTAGTAGTAGGAGCTGGACGATGTCTGGATTTAAGCCAAATTGATGTCGAATCATTCATTACTGTTCGAAACATAAACATAAACATTCGTATATATACAATGTTATACATGCATCTGCGTCAGTCCCCTACAGGCTCACCATCTTTTTGGAAGTTCTATTGTGTGTATGGAATGGAATATCCATCATAGGTTTTTTTTGGACATGCTACCTTTTCATTATCATCTCTTTACAAGAAGGAGATATGAAAGCCTTTGATATGCTTTCATCAAAGCTCAAGCATCTGCCTTGTCTCTTTGCTCTATCTAGCTTGTCTGCAGCTTCTCTCATGCTTGGCCTCTCACTCTGTAAAAGGGAAATAAGAAACGGAAAATCAACCCAACAAGTTAATAACGATCATGCACATATCCTATTGCTGTAGTTGTATATGTGGTTAAAGCATGTGCATATACCAACACAAATGCCTGTAACTATTCTTTTCTGTGAAAACATAATGCATGTAGAGGCAAACAGATTTCCTCTCTGCGTCATCAGGTAATTATTCCCAAAGATACTTTTGATGGTTCGGTGAGACATAATCTGCTACTGCACTGTTCCATCTAATGAGTAAAAAAACGTAAGATGCATCATACAGATGCATGCATGAGCATGTGAGCATTGGGAAGTGCATGGATGGATTTTCAGAAACAGATTCTACTAAGAATACTTGCTACCCTCAACCATAAACCCTAAAATGTGAGCATTGCAGAGGTGCTATGGATGCATTGTTTAAGAAACAGCTTTCACAGAGCCTGCTTGATACCTGTTGAGAGCTGGTGCATTGTAGAGCGAGCTGCATCACAGATAACACTTCCAACGCCTCCCCTTCTGTGAGGATGCCAATCCTCGGATCCACTATTGGTTTCACATTCTCATTGCCTGCCAAATGTGATCTCACCCATGCAACCATATCCATGCCTTCAGGGAAGCTAGGATCCACTGGTAATTTACCGGACACAAGTTCCATAAGGACCACACCGAAGCTGTAGACATCGCTTTTCTCTGTAGCCTTCATGCTATAAGCATATTCTGCACAACAGGAAAAAAATCTCAAAACATCTACAAAGAAAAACAGTATACAGAGCTTATGTATCCATCGGGTGGTTTTCTTTATACCTGGGGCAATGTAGCCATAGGAGCCGGCAAAGATCATCGAGACCGACTGTGTCACCTTCGATGCATCGACCTTCTTTGCTAGGCCGAAATCACCAACATGAGCTTCCCCTTCAGAGTCAAGCAGAATGTTACTAGATTTGATGTCTCGGTGAATAATCTTTGGTTGACAATCATGGTGCAAGTAAGCGATCCCCTCAGCAATGCCAACTGCAATCTTAAACCTGTCCTCCCATGTCAGCTTCTTAGCAAGCTGACCATGCAGCCTATCCCATAAGCTGCCATTAGGCATGTACTCATAAACTAGCAGATTTAGACCCTTGTGAGAGCAGAATCCGATTAGTTTGACCAAATGCCGATGCCGAACCTTCCCTAAGGTATCGACTTCTCTCATGAAGCTCTTATCGTATATGGAGTCCTCATCATATATATATGCCTTCTTGACTGCCAAGACTTGACCTGATTTCATCACAGCTTTGTAGATTGTGCCGAATCCGCCCGATCCAATGATGTTGCTGTCACTTAACTCATCAGTGGCTTGCATTATCTCGTTAAATGTCCAGCTGAAGCCTCTGCTGCTTGGGAAGCTGTGCTCCTTAACAATCAATGGTGATTTTTTCCCCTTCCGTTTTCTTCGCTCGATAAGGATGATTACAAAGAGAATGAGTACCATCATCAGCAACCCTGCAGCTGATATGATCCCAGCCAACTGCCCGTTGGACAGGCTCTTCGCTTCAGGATTTGTTGTGGATGCACATTGTTGTACAGGCATACCACAAAGTCTGATATTTCCCACGAATGAGCTTAGCGGGAACCTGGAAATCGGCTCTGGAATCAGTCCGCTGATCATGTTGCTAGAAATGTTTAACGTGATCAAACTCGGTAGAGATGCAATGGCAGAGTCACCAATGTCGCCTGTCAGCTCATTGTTTGACAAATTAAGACCTTGCAGCACTTTAAGGTTGGCAAAGGAAGATGGAATAGACCCATTGAGTTGATTGAAGCTAAGATCCAGTATAACCTGGAGGCTGGATAGTTGTCCCAGTTCTGGTGGGATGGGCCCTGATAGGAGGTTTCGTGAGAGTCGAAGCTCCAGTAGATTGCTCAGGTAACCCAGCGAGGATGGTATCGGTCCGCTCAATGCATTGCTATCCAAGTCGAGAACCGTGAGTTGAGAGAGATGTCCCAGTTGTTCTGGTATGAGACCAGAAAGTTGATTGCCACCCAGTTGGAGGAGTTCAAGTTTCGATAGATTGCCTATTTCCGGCGGTATGCTACCATTGATCCACCCGTTGAACGAGAGGTCGAGCCTTGTTAAGAGGGTTAAGGATTGGAAGCTCGAAGGGATTGGCCCTGAGAGCTGGTTATGGCCGAGGAAAAGCTGCATCAAGGCACTGCATTGGCTAAGCTGAGATGGTATTTCGCCGGAAAGATTATTGTAGCTCAGATCCAAGAGACCCAAACTAGATATGTTTCCTAATTCAGGTGGGATACTCCCATTGAGGTTATTGTGGCCGAGCCGTAGCCGGAATATATCTCTGGAGTTCCCAAGCTCTCTAGGTATCGCTCCTACGAGCGAATTGTTTGTCACATCGAGTAGAACTAGGCTTCCGCTCCACCCTAGCCCCGGAATCACGCCATTCAATCGGTTGTTGTACATATTCACTCTTTCGAGCTTCTTGCAGTTCATCAGTTCGGGCGGAATAGGACCGGTGAGCTGATTCTGATAGAGCATCAGGATGGTGAGTTGTTGGAGCATGCCCAATGCGGGTGGGATCCTTCCCAGCAATGAGTTGGAGGCCAAGTTCAGCATCGTCAAGCTACTGCAGTTCCCCAGCAATGAAGGTATTTCGCCCGATAGATCGTTCTCTCTGAGGTGGAGCCACCGCAAGGAGCTCAACCGCCCCAATGCAGATGGCATAGCTCCTGAGAGGTGGTTGGAGAAGAGGTCTATCTCTTCTAATGCGAGGCAATTGCCGATTTCGGATGGAATCGGGCCGGTAAGGCTGTTGCTGAACAAGTAGAAATACTTGAGCTGTGTCAACTGACCTATCTCCGGTGGTATAGCTCCAGTGAGGCCATTCCCATTGAGAGCGAGCACCCTCAAGTTTGCTGCATGACCCAACGAAGAAGGGATGCCGCCCACGAGAGTGTTGTTGAACAAGATCAAATCTGTAAGGTTTGTGAGATAGCCTACCTCCGCCGGAATGCGCCCGCTCAATCGGTTTGTATCGAGCGCCAGTTGCTGGAGCGAGATGCATCGCCCTACTTGCGGTGGGATGCTGCCGGAGAGCGAGTTGTTGGAGGCAAACAGATGGGTCAGGGACGGGATGCTGAAGAGGCTCTCGGGCACGGATCCCGAGAGGCTGTTGTTCCTCAGCACCAGGAACTGCAGGGAGGAGAGGTTCCCGAGAGACTCGGGGATGGCGCCGGAGAGGCGGTTGACGGAGAGGTCGAGGATGAGGAGATGGGCCAAGCGGCCGAGCTCCGGAGGGATGGGGCCCGCGAGGCGATTCTCCTTGAGGTTGAGGTTGGAGAGCCATGGGAGCTTGGAGAGCTCCTTGGGTATGGGGCCGGAGAGGGAGTTGGTGAAGAGGGAGAGGTCGGTGAGGCGCGCGAGCTTGCCGAGCTGCGGGGGGATGGGGCCGCTGAGGCGGTTGTTGTCGAGCTGGAGGACGGTGAGGGAGGAGAGGAAGGAGAGCTCGACGGGGATATGGCCCGAGAGGGAATTGGCGTCGAGCCGAAGGACGGAGAGCTTGGAGAGGAAGCCGAGCTGCGGGGGGATCGAGCCCGTGAAGTTGCATGCGGCGAGGCCGAGGACTCGAAGCTCTTGGAGATTGGAGAGCGATGGAGGGATCGAGCCCGAGAGGAGAGGATTGTTTCCGAGCCGGAGCGTGGAGAGCGAGGAGAGGAGGGAGATCGATGCGGGGATGGAGCCCGAGAGGCGGTTGGAGAAGAGGAGCAGGGATTGGAGCGAGGCGAGGCGCGAGATCGAAGCGGGGATCGGCCCCGAGATCGAGTTGGAGGAGAGATCGAGCGCGGCGAGCGCGGACAGCGCGGCGAGCTCCCGCGGCAGCTTGCCCGACAGCGAGCAGTTGGGCAGTTGAAGCGATGTGATCCGCGAAGATTGCAATGCTGATGCTGATGCTGATGATGCTGATGCTGATGCTGATGCTGATGCTGATGCTGATGCTGATGATGCTGATGCTGATGATGATGATGATGCTGATGGTGAAGAAAGGCTTGGAGAGCAGGATACGCCGTACCACGATGAGCAAGCCGTGGCTATGGAGTTTGGAGACCAGGAATCGAGCACTCCGAGAGGATCGGAGAGAGCTGACTTTGCCTGGAGCAATGCTGTCGCATCGGACGAGAGGCTTCCGCTCTTCGCCGCATTCGCCAGCATGCTGCAGCCTAGGAGCTGCTGCTGAAGAAGGAGGAGGAGGAGGAGGAGGAGGAGCAGGCCCTGGCACATGGTTGAGCTGGTGAACCTCAAGGAAGTAGCACCATTGCTGCTCTTCATGGTCCTCAGTTCAAGCATGGAACGACAGCAAGGTATGCTCTTGTTCTTGTTCTTGTTATTGTTCTTGCTCTTCTTCCCTCCATTGCTACTGTTGTTGCTGGAACTGTTGTTGCTGTTGCTGTTGCTCCTCCTTCCTCCATTGTCATCCTCCTCGTAGCTGTTGCTGCCCTGCTGCAGAGAACGGGCCGGAGTCCTCTGTGCCTCTTCTTCCTTCTTCATGAAGCCCTCTCAGCCCTCCTGGATTTTTTTCAATTTGAAAGGAATGGAATTTGCTGGAAGAGAATGTTCAGTTTCAGAATGTCTTTTTTTGTTGTTCTTCCCGTTCTTTCTTTTTGGGTGTTTCTTTTGATGAGTTAAAACTGCTGCTGCTGCTGCCGCAGCTCCCCAGGGTTTTTGTGGGCAATCCAAATAGAAAGGAAGAAGGCAAGGACTCTGCTACCAGACAAAAGCAGAGCATATACACATGCCCATATATATATATATATATATATACATATATCTTTACATGCGTGTGTGTATATACTCTGTTTTTTACTAGAGATGAAACAGAAAGCAGGTAAGCAGTGCAAAATGAGAAAAAAAGCTTCTCTTTGCATATATATATATACATTCTTGTGGGATTTTGGAATGTTTTTTCGTCCAAAATCCCACAAATGAAACAGAAAGCAGGTAAGCAGTGCAAAATGAGAAAAAAGCTTCTCTTTGCATATATATACTCTTGTGGGATTTTGGAATGTTTTGCATATATATACTCTTGTGGGATTTTGGAATACGTATATATATACTCTTTGTATGTTGGGGAGGTGGTGTTCTTCAACTTCTTACAGTCGGTTTGTCACTCCATCAGGCCCATATACATCTAGATATACGTATACATGCACTACACATCTAGCAATTGGTATGTATGTATGGATATATGTAGAGAAAATGAGAAAAAAGCTTCTCTTTACACTCTTGTGGGATTTCAGATTTTTTTTTTTCTTTTCCCTTGTTTCTTACTGTCTGTCAGTCACTCCATCAGGCTCATATAGATCTATCTACATGCTGTATATATACACTACACATCTTGCAATTGTGGTATGTATGTATTTATATACATACATACATATATATTACATCTATCTGTAGAGAAATTGAGGAAAAAAGACCTTCTCTTCCCACTTTTGTGGGATTTTGGAATGTTTTCTTTTCTTTTGTATTTGGGGAGTGTCACTCCAGCAGGCTCATAGAGATCTATCTACAGGCGTAGAAATACAGACATCTAGCAATTGCCGTATGTATGTATCCATATACATTCATATATATGTAGAGATATGTGGGCATTTGTAGCTCTGTGTCTCTCTGTGTCTCTCTCTTTCTTTCTTGGGATGAATGATTGTGTGTTGTCTGGCACACAATTCTTCGGTTCTGCTCCTTCTCAGAGCTTCAACTACGATAAAGGTAGTAGCAGTAGTAGCAGTTGGCATGCCATATACCATGCCCAATGCGAGGAGTGTGTACCTCTGTTCTTGAGTGCCTCCTGACAAAAGCTCTGTCCTGTCTGACAGGCCTTGTTATCCTCTCCACCCACATGCCCCGCCCATTGTCATAGAAAGATCTCTTTCTCTCTTTCTTTCTCTCGGCTCGGCTCGGCACCATCCTCTCCACCTCCTTACCCGATTTTCGAACACTATCTTGCTTCTTCCTCGAGATCTTCTTCTTTTGCTTACCAAGGAATGGAAGAAACACACAACACACAAAAAAGAGAATGCTTGCTTTTATTCTAAGCATCTTGAGAACTCGAGAATGCTTTGCTTTTATTCGAATGAATGCTTGGTCCTGCCTGGTAGTCGGAGAGTCATCATTCGCGATGCGATCGTGCTCGTGTAGTGTTTCCGAAGTTTTCTCTTCTTCTTCTCCTTCTTCCTCTTATCCAACGGTGTTGTGTGTGCTTTGCGGTGCTAAGTTGTGTGTTTTACTGCATTTGCAGGAAGGAGGCTTTGAAAGCACAGCTCATGATAATCATTGTATGGGCATGATGCCCTCGTTCTGTATTGAATTTGTTTCAGGCTTCAGCAAAGGCAATTGAATTTGTTTCCGGCTTCGGCAAAGAACAATTGAACTTGTTTCGGGCTTCAGCAAAGGCAATTGAATTCATTTCAGGCTTCAGCAAAGACAATTGAATTCGTTTTAGGCTTCAGCAAAGACAATTGAATTTGTTTCAGGCTTCAGCAAAGATGATCGATATGTATGTGCATGTGGATTGTGCGGATACGCATGCCGATGTGAGGCGATGCAGTTGGCAGTGCTCCCATACATGTGTACATCCCCCGCATGCATGCATACATTGGCATAATGTGGCAAGGATATGCAACCAATCCATGTATGAACATTCGATCTCTCTTCACAGAAACCCAAGCTTGGTTATATGTAAGTGGAGGTGGCGATTTGTGTGGAAACGTTGGCCCCGTGGTATGCCAGTTGTTTTCGGCACTGTTGACAAGGAAGGATCTACAAGAAGAAGAAGAAGAAAGAAGCTAGCCAAATCTTTAGCTCAGCACCTTCATCAACAGGTCCTTGCTAAAATCTATACATCTGAGAAGATTAGCTCAGCGCCTTCATCAACAGTTGCTTGCTAAAATGTATACATCTGGGAAGATTAGCTCAGCACCCTCATCAACACTTGCTTGCTAAAATCTATGCATGTGGGAAGATTAGCTCAACACTTTCATCAACAGGTGCTTGCAAAAATGTATACATCTGGGAAGATCTGTGGCCGATTCAAATCTGACCATCTGGGGAAAAATCTACACATCTGCAACAGCTGGTCATCGGGATAGACTGGTTTTGGTTTGGCTGGTTTGGCAAGCTAAGGATGTCAGGCGATCCGAATGATCTCTTGGAATCGCAGGAAGCCACCACTCGGTGGCATCATTGGAGAATAATTACATAGCTGATGATGGCATCTGCTGAATCCATGCCATGATTTTGCATCATGCAATGCCCATGGGGATGTGGATCCCGGTGCTCCGCATGCGATGCAAGCCATCATTTGCTCGGCGCATTCCGAACATCCTAATGGGGCTTCTATTGGGCTTTGGTATGATTTGATGGGAATGAAGAAGAAAAAAAAGCTCTCTCATGGCTTTTGCATTCAGGAGAACAAAAAGAGACAAGGACAAACCTCGAATGCCGAGGCAGCACATTCTTTTGCGATGCTGATCGATGAGCGGTGTGGGTGCGGTCTTTCGCAGGGTTCTTGGAGAAGAGCATTGGGAGCATGCAAGTATATGGTGAATATGTGGGAAAACCCTGTTGCTGATAGATATGTACATCTGGCTATGGTGTGAATCATCTCTTTCTTTATCTTCGAACATGAAACATCAGAATCGCGCCTAACTGATTGCTTATTTCTTGAAAGCGTTATAAAATCGAGCTAATCGTGTGCCATAGCTCTTTAACTGAATGGGATGGTCTTCGACACGAGATGAGCTCTTCTTTGCAGAAAATGACGGTGGTTAAGTTATTCGTTCACCGTAAGTGTTGTTACGTACGTAGCGTATCGTATGTGTACACCAATTTTATAAATACGTAGAATGTGTAGAAATATGTTGAATATGGGTTAATTACAGGTCTAAATACATATAATATGCATTGAATACCGTGAGAATTCGTGTTAAATACGAAGAGTATGAGTTAAAATACGTAGTAAATGCATTAATCACATAAAATATGGGTTAAATACTCTAAAATACGTCAAATAATTATACGCATTTACAGTTAATTAAATTTACATATCACAGAAGTTTTTCATATTCCATTTCTTGCTATTGAGTGTAGAAATTAATTATAAACATTTGACTAAAAAAACACAGCTCGAAAACGTTAAATACATGTGGAAGACGGAGTCTTCTAAACCGTATTGTCTTTATAAAATACGCGCTTCTTTTAACAATGTAGTTCACCATAGATCTGAGTAGTTTCTCCATTGAATCTGTTCTTATATTTTGCTTTTGTAACATCATGGAGTCGGATCAATCCCTCTGTGCTTTGAATCCACATTCCATATATTCCAATCTTTTGAATTTTTTTATTATTATTGAGCCCTTCTGGCACTTCAAACAAAAAAGGCAATACACTCGCTTCGTTCCGAAATGCTCCTCCGTTCGCCGACATCGCGACATTCTCCATCCTCTGAATGCGCAGTGTCTAACGATTCCCATGTTCACATTGCCGATCGATCGATCGATCGATCCGTCGAACAGCTTCTGCGATCCTTTGAAGTTGGCAACATCGAACACCATTCACTTAGCATCCATATCATGCAAACATGAATGTAACTTATAAAGACAAAACAGATTCCCTTTTGCTTAGCAGAGGAGTAAAGAAAGCCAATGCTCGTGGCTTTGGAAGAATTTCAATCCTCAGATTCGGTTCCGAGCGAGTCAACTGCCAAGCGGTGCCACGATCGCAACAACAACTGCTTTTTAAAAGGCAAGCTTCAATGGTTCGGAAAGAAGGAGATGAAATTCGATTCGGTTAGTGGGCAAAACAGCAGATGCGAAAAAAAAAAAACAAAGGATCTCGGATCCGCATCGCATTCAAATGGTGCCGATCGATGTTCTTCTTGTTGCTTTAACCTCAACTTTCTCTGTTTAACAGGGTAATTGTTCGATTACCCGAAATTCGCATGCTTTTCAGAAAGGAGGTGGAATTGTTCCATCGACAACAAAGTCTGGCTAGCCTGATGATGCGTGTAGTGGCTTGTTAGGCTATACTAGCCTTTGACCCGAGAGGTAACTGTTGCATCTGATGGTGGATGTGTCAGAGACAGAAACAAAGACATTCATTTAAGTGGCGACTTGGCCAACATTAGTGGATCTGTTAGAACCAAAGGCCGATGAAGGAGGCAAGAAGAAGCTCTGCACATAACACCAGATGCGACGATCTCTACGGTGGACATTTGCTAATGATGGGCCAGACAAAGTAACTAGCAGCTCGCCAACTGTATCGTGGCCTTGAAAGGCTTTGATCCGAGGGCTCCCACGTGGAGATGGTTGCTGATCGATAAAGCTCTCTCGCCATAAGCTTGCTCACTGTGTCTCTGACTTGAGAACACGATATCGAACTCAAAACCATGCATCACCGTGAAGCATTCTCGCTGCGAATGTGAATCGGGCACATTGTCACGGACACAGAGGCAGAAGAGTAGACAAAGCTGAGATAGAGACAGAAGGCTAGGCAGACTTGGAGACTAAGACAGAAGAGTAGACAGCACTACGCAAGAGCAGAGGAGATAACTGGGAAGAAGATATAGATGAAGCTTGACTATTGATTCCGTAACTGGTGTTGTTCACCTTGATTGGGATCAAGGTGAACCCTTGTATTTATACAAATCCCGGACTCATACAAACCACAAAAGGGCCCTGCATGCAGGACAGATATGCATGCAGAGGCTTCTAGAAAGTTCCAGAACTTTCTGGGATGTCAGAATGCAACATTACATATATGTATGTTGACATTTACATCATGACACTGTGTTTGATCAATTGGTTACAACAATGGGTGTTTCAAACATGGCCGTGGGTTTGAAACCTGTTTATATGGCACATACTATTATTTTGATTCTAGTTCCCAGACATAATTTCTCTCTCACTCTCTCTCTTATAAAGCAATACGTTTGAGACGACTCTTGAACATTCCATGAGATTTTTTACCTTCGTGGGATGTGTCGAATCTCGACAAGAAAGGTTTTGCTCTTTCATACTCAAGAGCCCAGAAGAAAGTTTCGCTTCGTCGAGTCTTGACGGCGGTCCTTTAGCTCGCTCGATTCTGGACTCGCTTTTCGCTGGATTCTACGACATCCGAACGTTCTGATTTGCTGTCGTCGTTTGATTCGGGTTTGTTAGAAACTGTTGAGTATCAATCGACAAAAACTGTTGCGAATCAATCAGACAAAAACTGTTGGGAATCGATTCGACAAAACTGTTGGGAATCGATCAGACGAGCATATGGAATTACAAATTTACACCTCGGATCGAGTCCATTGCCCCCATCGGAAGAAAGGAATTCTGGAGATTTCGGGGTGGGATCGATCGAAGACCTGCTGATGTCTGGCAAAGATCAAGAGTTTCGGCAAACTGCAATCGATCACATCGGAATTCTCAAGATTTCGGTGGATCCGAGAGTGATTTGCAGCAAAATCAAAGAATCAAATTCAAGAATTTTGATTCTTGAATTTGATTTCAAGAGTCAAATTCAGGAATCAAAACAATGAGAGACTCGTTCCAGCTCGATCCGCTGCCTCGATCGATCGATCTTTCCCTCCCTCTCAGATCTCGATCCTTTCGGAGATCTTCTCATCGCTTCCGTCTGTTCCAGATCGAACGCAGGCTTTCATCTTGTCTCGTTGGTCTGCCGTGACAACGGATTTCGCGTTCACAAAGATGTGTGATTTTGCACTTTGATGCATTTGTGAACAAGCTCCAACAGTTCCGGCTATGGTGTTCCTTCTTCATCTTCATCGGCGCCACCAGCATCTTCATCTTTCGGGCCCTCTCAGGTTCTCTCTCTCTCTCTCTCTCTCTCTCTCTCTCTCTCTCTCTCTCTCTCTCTCTCTCTCCTGCTCTCCTTTCAATCCTTTGCCAATATTGGCCTAAGAAGACGTTAATCTATCTATCTTTCTTTCTTTTCTTGTAAAAGAGTGGGAAGTTGCTGATCTCTTCTTCAGATTGCAAGATGAAGCGTTGATCCCCCTCTGTCTATCTACCTCTCTATTTGTTTGCTTGAGTTGTTTTTATTATACTTTTATCAGATTGAGCATCGCCCCTCGCTCGATTCTCGCTTGATCTTAATTAGGACTTAGAGTAAGGTCATGGCAGAAGATCACTAGCTCCTACTATATGATTGGAATGTTGGGTCAATATGAAATTGTGGTACCACATACATGATTCGGAGTCAAAGATGTGCGTAGAAATAGAGATTTAGATGGACAGCTCGGGAGACCATGTTGATGAAGCTAGGAGGATCATTCGATAGAACTTTGGAGATTACTTGTTCCTACAGTACGGTTGAGATTTTGGGTCAATTTATGATTATGATGCTACTTATATGGTTAGGAGTCAAAATGTGAATAGAAATAGATATTTGGACAGCTTTGAAGACTGTGTTAATGATGCTGGCTCTGAAGAATCCTGGAATAGCTTGATAGGAATATATTTGGGCAACTACAGACATCATGTAAAGGACTTGATCAGGAACCAAATGATACTAAAAAGATACTAGAAAGATACTTGGGCGGCGGCTATACACATCCATGTAATCACGTGATTAGGTGGCAAATAAAGGTCTTGCCATTTGACATTCAGCCCAGCTTTAAAAATCTTTCACATTCCAGCGTTCCAAGCGGAAAGATCAATTAACAGATGGAGTTTTTTCTCACAATTATATGGTGCTAGCATCAGCATCATGGATTGTCTCATAGCTTATAATAATGGAAGAAGAGAGTGCAACAAATAATAATTTCCATCAAAATCCTTTTCATTTCGAGATGGAAGCCCACCCTCGATTCCTGATAGAGTATTTTTCTTCATTTCGAGATAACTTTTTTATATATTTTCTTTATTCATTTTTTTAATGTGGTCTTAATATCCTGGGTCTTTCAGGTCCGAGAAGGTGATTCTCCCATGTGTCGGAACTGTCTGGCCTTCATGCTGCAGTGTTTATTTAACTCAAATATCATGCTTACATTGGCATCTTGGCCGAGTACCTACTGATATTTCCACGTGTGATCTTTGAAATTACGTTTGGGTAAATGTATGTTATGCAGAATGCAGCCGTTTAATTTGATTGTGCAGTTGACGAATAAGAAATCTTGATAATGTTAGCTTGTTTTGATGTTAGAGTCTTACAGGGGTTGCTCTTAAAGTTAGGCATCACAAAAGCAAAGGCGGTAAAAGTGGTCCTCCATTGGAGTGGCAAGTTTACAAGTGCACACTTTTGTCATGCTACGAGTGCTTCTATTTACGTGCTATGTTGTAATACTATCATCAGAGGGGTTCCATTGGATATTTAGTTGATTACAGTGCACTGAACGACTGTTATGGATGGCAAGGTGAACTATACATTACAGCAAGACTATATTTGCCATGATTGGAGATAAACCATTTGACTGATGACCCATGTATTAAGTCAAAAGTGTTATTTCGATTTGTAGGTTATGGATACTCTACGACCTAGTTTTTGGGATGTATGGAGGTCTTCTCGCCACAGGTAATTATCTATCCTGACACTTAAAAAACAATATACAAACATTTTAAAGAGTTTGAGCTGAGAACATCTTCATGGTTAACAGCGTGTCTACTGAGATGGTTGCCTGTATTGCTGTTGAGGCGCTTTCCGTTCTGCAGAAATGCATGCAAAAGGGTAATAAAATATGATGATTCCAAAGTTTTTTATTTCTCATAAACACGAGGGGAATGAGCAATTTCTTATTTGTCTTACGACAGCTGTCTTCTCTTTTCTTCTTGGGCAACTTGGCTTAACTGATGAAAAGAAGCTGTTACTCATAGACATTGGTCTTGGTGCAAGTGGCAGCCCTTTGATGCATCTTTCTTTTTGAAATCCCGATTCTTCCACTTGACTATTGCCCTTAGGTATTGAGCAGTCATACATTTGAATGCTTATCCTTTCTGAAATCGAAGGCACAAACAATGTTTTTGCTCAAAGTAGTGGAAAGAAAATAAAAAAGGCAGTGGCATTATTGTCCGTTAAGGGCGAAAGCGAGTTTCCTAAACATGCATAGAACTATCTAATTTCCTGGTAACATACGAATGACAAGCTGTAAATGGATTAAATAATCTTTCAATGTTTATGGCACTTTTCTCAAATATGTTTTGTTTAAGCAGGTTTCATTTTAATGTTTCTGATGCAAACATACATTCACAAGGGTCATGAAGATGAACTCTATGTGAAGTGTAACTTCCTGTGCAAATCTATTGGCTCTCATCATGGATGGTAGAACACAGGAGAAGTTTGTGAGTTGTCCCACTTGTTTTTCCATAAGGTTTGGGTTTGGCTTTAATTCTATATTGTTTTTAGCATTGGAAAGGGTAGATAATAAAATAATTGAAAAAAAGCTGATATAGATGGCAGCGAGTTATAGGATTGGGTAAAGAACATAGGGAACAGAAGTATTACATCCGTGCTGTTGCTGGTTCAAAAGATTGAAGTACTTTGTCATGTCAAGAGGCATAAAAATCTCTGTTTTCTTTTAAACCTTAGACTAAATGGAAGCCTTTAAATAATTCAATCTATCGACCATCATTGTGTGTTGCATTGAATATGTACGTGACATATAAAATATGCATAACAAAGAACATGTTAGTAATGTCTTTGTGATGTGAATATTGAATGAAAAGGCATTAAGATCATATGCTAGATAAGAATCCAACGTTTGTTAATTTCTAGATTCAAAAGGGATTGTGTTAAGACTTAACAGGGATACTTTATGTTTTTGGTGGAAGCATGAGAATAGGAACACTAATTCTAGTAAGCATGTTCTGAAAGTTATATGCAAACAAGTTTATTCTGTAATTAAATATCTAGAAATATTACATTATATTTACATAGTAAGTTGTCTTTAAATTGATCAAATTTAATGTTATGGTGTAAATTACATAACCCTTTTTGAAGCTAATTAGCTATGTCATGGGATGGCTATCAGTATAACAATTCTCATACTTTCAACCTATTGACTTCTGTGACATATATGTTTACAGGAACACTGTTTATGCAACATTCATATAAAGTCAGGGAGTCATTTCCTTTCAAATGGATCAGGAAGAAGTTGAAAGAAGGATTCCATGTCACTTCAATGGCTATAGCTGGAAACTGGTGGGGGATTGTAATATCCTGGAATTCTGGATTGAAGGACCAAGTTAAGCTCGCCTCTTGATAGTTGTTTTCCATTTTGCTTGTCTGTTAAATACCCAATTTGCTTGAAGTTGTTTCGGTAATAAATGTTTCATGATTTTGTTTATGTTCTGAAAGCTGCAATAACAATTTAAAGGTGTAAGCACTTTGACCATTTTAAAAGATGTACTGTGTAAGTATAGATGTATTGTAGTGCATGTTATTGGTTGAGTTTTATGAAATACTGCACACATAGTCTAACCCCGAATCTTAACTTGTATATACAGTACACTTGCATATAGGTTGAGATTTTGTTGGTGGTAATGTACTCTTGGATTGATATGCATTGGGAACCTTGTTCATTTAGTGTAACCATAGATCTTAACTTGTATGTAAAATATAAATGCAAATATGTTCATGAAATTTGTCAGTGTCAAATGCTTTTATTGATAGGCATTATGGTGCTGAGGTCTAGGGGATACTGCACATAGTATAGCCCTAATTCATGGCTTGTATATATAGTGAACATGCATCTAGGTTGAGATTTATGGGTGGCAATATATATGCTTATGTAGATGCATTACAAGGTTGAAGTTTAAGGAAGATGACATATATAATATAACCCTAAATCATGACTTGTATACATTATTGCATCTCACTCTCTCTCTCCCCCTCTTCCCGTTGAGAGTCTTGGATGGCAATATGACCCCTTCACATGGAATAATTGATTTTTTTTTAAAACATTTGTCCTATATATTATATAATATCTCCTATCATTCTTTCATTTGGCTGTAATTAGGTGATTTTTTTGCATTGGATTTGCATCTCTCATTGTTATGTTCTGTGTCATGTCTGAGAGTCACATTCTTTAGTAAAGTTTTTGAACATCCAGAGTCATTTCTATCTTCCACGCATAAACATGTCGAAAACATCCGACAATATGTAATTTCAGAAGACGACAATATAATCCATCTACCTATCTCAATCATTAATCCCCCCCCCGTCTCTCTCCGTTTTTTGGTAAAATGGTCATGAAATCTGTACAGTGCATCAGTATGCCATGGGTATTCATTGTTTCTTTTGTTGTTGTTTTACTCCATGCCATTGTGTTTGATGTAGTAAACTTTTGTAACACCACACCCCACGTTGACCTACACGTGTTTGGGCAAACATGCAGATGAATGCACACTCGTGATAATGATTGACAACCTTTAATGTGCTGAGATCCCATGATCTTGAACCCAGGTTCCTTTTTCGCGATTTGGGCTGCTGAATGGGTATTTTCTGTGCATCAGCCAGTTGAAGAAAAGGCTGTCTGAGAATGTTTGGTTCATTCTATTCCGAATGGTAATCACCTGCATTACAATTTGTATTTTATAGTATGCGCATCTCTTATATAATTGCAAACGCTCTATAACTTTTAAGAACACAAGGAGACCCAGTGAGCTCCCAAGAGATTTGTATTTGTTGCTAGATAGAGCTACTCATTTTTTTATCTTAATTCTGCACAGAATTCGATTTGAAACATGTACTTTTTAGTTCCCCACAATCTATCTACTTACAATGTCTAGGCTAGGAATGTTAGTTATGATGTTGTAGCCTTTAACAGATAGGATGCAAGCGTAACCCATCATTGTTAACATAGAATCATGTCTTGTGGCTAAGATCATAAATCAATATCGATCCATTGATGTATATTCAGAAAACACTCCATAGGAAGTGATTGTCCCTATGAACGTTATTGTTTGATCGGTCCAATAGATTGGCATTGGCTTATGGAGCTTATGATCAATGTCGTTTTTGTTGAAACTCACTAGTAGACCAAAATCTGTGACATGCATTGTATCCATTAGTAACTCAGATAATCACTTGACATACAAAGAAGGTATGAGCAGATTATCTAAAAAAGTTTGTTTTTCTCCTTGAACTTGCAGCAAATTGGGAACATTAACCGCTTCATAACAGTTTGGAAAACCATTAGTCTATGTTGAAGGTTTTTTATTTGTGATGCGGTACTAGATTATGACGTTGCCTGAAATTTTCATTGAAAGCTATCTTCCGGGTACTTCTTCTCCAAGGTAATCACAATGATTTGCCTTTTCAGGTGGTTGATCGTGTTAATTTCACGTATACTCCTTGATGAAATGCCCAGAAAAACCAAGTAATTGATGTAAAGCTAAACCAGCATAGATACAAAATTAGCCCTTTTTTGTTATGCTATACTAGATTATGATGTTCCCTGAAATTTCCATTGAAAGCTATGTTCAAGGTACTTTTTCTCCAAGGTAATCACAATGATTTGGCTTTTCAGGCGGTTAATTGTGTTAATTTGATGTATATACATACTCCTTGAAGAAATGTCCAGAAAAACCGATACAAAATTAGCCCTTTTTTGTGATGCTATATACAAG
>JBBBWG010031086.1:13765-26879 GCA_037176905.1 Azolla pinnata | reverse complement strand
ATTATGATGTTGGCTGAAATTTCCATTGAAAGCTATCGTCAAGGTACTTTTTCTCCAAGGTAATCACAACGATTTGGCTTTGCAGGCGGTTAATTGTGTTAATTTGGTGCATATACTCATGGATGAAATGTCTAGAAAAACCAAGTAATTGATGTTAATCTAAACCAGCTACATTCAAAATTAGCCCTTTTTTGTGATGCTATATACAAGATTATGATGTTGGCTGAAATTTCCATTGAAAGCTATCGTCAAGGTACTTTTTCTCCAAGGTAATCACAACGATTTGGGCTTTTCTGGCGGTTAATTGTGTTAATTTGGTGCATATACTCCTGGATGAAATGTCCAGAAAAACCAAGTAATTGATGTTAATCTAAACCAGCTAGATTCAAAATTAGCCCTTTTTTGTGATGCTATCTATACTAGATTGTGATGCCTGAATTTTCCATTGAAAGCTGTCTTCAAGGTTTTTTTTCTCCAAGGTAATCACAATGATTTGGCTATTCAGGCGGTTAATTGTGTTAATTTGGTGCATATACTCCTGGATGAAGTGTCCAGAAAAACCAAGTAATTGATGTAAAACCTAAACCAGCTAGATTCAAAATTAGCCCTTTTTTTGTGATGCTATCTATACTAGATTGTGATGCCGGAAATTTCCATTGAAAGCTATCTTCAAGGTACTTTTTCTCCAAGGTAATCACAGTGATTTGGGCTTTTCAGGCGGTTAATTGTGTTAATTTGGTGCAATGTCCAGAAAAACCAAGTAATTGATGTTAACCTAAACCAGCTAGATTCAAACTTTAGCCCTTTTTTGTGATGCTATACTAGATTGTGATGCCTGAAATCTCCATGGAAAGCTAACTTCAAGGTACTTTTTCTCCAAGGTAATCACAGTCGGTTAATCGTTTTAATTTGGATGTATACACTCCTTGATGAAATGTCCGGAAAAACCAAGTAATCAGGACCAGCTAGACACGAAATTAGCCCGTAAGGATGAGTATGGGGCCAAAAGTTGGATCATTTTGTAGGGCATGTGGTGGCCCAAATCAAAGGCTTTTTTTCTTTCCCTTGGGACATTTTGCCTCGTATAATTGCGCTGCGGCGGATGTTATGTGTTTGAATGCTTTTTTACGACCGTCTACCTACATATATCGCTCTCTCTCGATCTTGGTTCCGGTGGGCTCCCGGAGATCTCCCGATCGCCACCAGAGGAGCATGAATCATGCGCATGTTGACAAAAGATCTTGAATGCCAGAGGAGCGCCCCAGATATATCGGATGTCGAGCACAGAAAGAAGAAAAAGAGAAGAGAGAGAGAGAGAGAGAGAGCTCCATAACCGCGGAGTTTAGTCGGAAAAACAACAATCGCAGGTGCACGCACACAGACACGCAGACAGACAGACAGGCAGAGTATAGAGCAGTCGAAATCAATCATCAGTGTTCGAGCTTTTAATGGGAGAGGAGCTGTGCTCTCTCAACTGCAGATGTATATGTAGATGTAGATGCAGATGTATAAAACGAAACAAAAACAAAAAAACAAAGGGCCTCTTGTCCGATATAACGTTCCCATCTCCGGATCGGTCCAAAGAAGGCTTAGCAAGGATGCTTGTGCCCAGAAGATGCTCTCCGCTTGCTTAGCCTGCCATGGCACCCATGATGCACTATGCATCAATGGCATGCATGTCGAGCCAGAGGCGATCAGACCATGGGACTAGCCAAAGCTGGAGCCCAGGAAGACACAGGGTTTCTGAGCTCTCATGCTTGTCTAAAGAAAGAATGTGGTGGAGGGTTCTGACTATACATGCATGCATACATGCATACAGACATGCATGCTTATGATGTGTGCTTGATGTGGTTGGTGGGGTATCAATATGTACATGCATGTATCATGCTTTACGTGGTGTGTGCTTGATGTGCTTGTATGTGTGTATACGTTGGTTCCCCACCATACACCCACACATACATACATGCATGCATGCATACATACATACATACATGCATGCATACATACCTAGATGGCTAATTTCTCCCTGCACATATACATACATGCATGCATACATACATACATACACACACACACACATACATACATACATACATACCTGATTTTGTAATTTTCTTCTATAACTAACGAAAGGATGTCTTATCCATATACATATATATTAAATATACCGATACATACATGCATGCATGTATGTGTGTCCTTTTTGGGGGTAACACGCACACATGCATGCATGCATACGGCGCATACGGCGTATGCTTGATGTGATTGGCGGGCGTATCCATACATGCATGCATGCATACGGACATGCATACATACATACACACGTGCGCACACATGCATTCATGCTCACATGCATGCATGCATGTCACATGAGCGAGCAGGTGCATGTATGCGGCAGATGCTTGATGTGGTTGGCGGTATCCATCCATCCACACACACACACATACATACATCCATACATGCATGCATACATACATATAGACACACACACACATGCATGCATGCATACAAAACATACATACATGCATGCAGGTATTGAAAAAGATATCATGTGAATGAACGACTCGAGCCTGATGAATGCCAGTGTTATGATTATACAAGAGCTGATGCTGCTGCTGCTGATGATGATGATGATGATGATGATGATGCTCACCAGAAAGAAGATATTGAGCTTTTCCTCTCTTTGTTTTTTCCCCCTTGCTCTTTCTTCTCTACATTGAGAGGAAAAGTGGCGAGCGAGACTCGAGTCGGGGGGGAGTGGGGGGCCGTGTGGTACCTGCAGAACACGACACCCGCACATGAAGGCATTGCATGCATGCAATGCATTGCAATAGAATTTCTTTTGATCTTTGTCCCCATCAATAAGAGAAGGGACTGGGGAGCCACCAGACTGAAGATGGATCTTTTCTTTGTAGGTGGTTAGAAGGTGGGGCAAACTTTCGTGACTCTCACTGCTGTTGTCATCTGCTTCCTTGGATATGTCATTACATGTATGTATGTATGTATGTATGTATGTATGTATGTATATATGTATGTGTGTGTATGTATATATGTATGTATGTGTGTGTGTGTATGTATGTATGTATGTATGTATGTATGTATGTGTGTGTATGTATGTATGTATGTATGGATGTTGTATGTATGTACATATGCATGTGTGTGCATGTATGCCCATGGGGAAATGCAATGTAATGCTTTTGAGAGACTTCTGTTTTCTTTTTATTTTGTTTTTGATGTAGAAATCCACCCTCTTGTATTTGATCTAGAAAAGGTTTCCCTTTTTTTCCCCCCTCGGAATTATCTCTCGTTAGTATGAATACTGCCCAAAAATGGCTACAATAACCCAAATAGGTAAATCATATACATTGTCTGTGGCCACAACTAAAGGGGTGATAAAAGTCGCCTGCGAGGAGAATAATTCCTCATAAGAACATTATTATGTATCTCGAATAAATGAGAATGATGTCACTATTTATAACACAGAGATTACGAGCCAAACGGGTCGGAAATGTTATCGTATCGGCCTTTCCACATTGTGCATTGTGAATAAGAATGGACTAAATTTCCGTAATCGCACCGCCAAGAGATGTTGGCTTGTTGCTCCGAATACTGCTATTCCGTGCGCATATGATGTGTAAAAAAAAAAAACAAACGCGTGTTTTTATCCGTGATATACATTTTGTAGCAGGCTCAAATTCGAGTAAATCTAATCGCTAAACCTGATTTGTATTAGTTGTTATAAACACGAAGGATATGATAGTGTGTGTTATTATCTGATGCGGGAAATGTGAAACGGAGGAGATACGAGTGCCTGAGCACAAGTACTCGAGAAGTGTTACTGCGTGTTTAACGAGCAATGCGAGGCATTTCGCGCGCGTTTAGAGCATCAAACGCACGAGTTTAAGGCGCCCGATTGGAAGTAATTAGCGCGGTTTAGCATTAAACACGCGTATTTCAACGGAAGGCATAGAAGAAACAACTGGTTTAGATCCGTGAGAAAAATTACGAGCATACATTACAGGCGACCCCAGGAGGCCAGATAAAAGCTGACAAGCAGAGCAACCGCAAAGATGCTTTGGGACATTGAACTTGGTTGCAATTTTCCGCTTGGTTAAGGAGTTAATTCGATCCGAGATCGAAGGTTAATGACACGCTAATCCGCGCTTTTGACCAATTGCTTACAGAACGAACATCGGCCGAAATCATGAGGATTCGAGTGCAACAAATTATCAGAAATGGGAAGAAGGAATCAAAATCTGTGTATGTATGCATGCAAGCATGCATGCATGTGTCGCGTGCGCATGTGCGCATGGCATGGATGCATTGCATGCATACACACCACGTGTGCTCCATGCTTTTTCTTTTATGTATGCATGCATGCATCCATGGCACACATACCAATGCATGCATGCACATATAGGTCTCTATGCATTTGTGGGCATGCATGTGTGCATGCCACACATGGCATAATGCATGTACACATAGGATGTGTGTGATTTGCATGCATGCATGCATGCGCACACGTGTGCCCCATTTTCTTTCTGTATGTATGCATGCACACGTGCGTGCATGGCATGCACGTGGGCATGCGCATGTATGTCATCAATGCATGCCATTTGTGCATGTATGTATGATGATTTATTTATGCATGCATGCCTGTGTGTGTATTTATTTAGGGGAAATGATCAAACGACGCCTGACAAAATTATAAACTACGTTTTCACGCCCGCTAAAACTAGAGATTATAAATTAAAAGCATGGTTTAAAAAATCGACGCTCAGTTGATCGATTAACACCAAATCATTTAATTGAGCGCACGTTTAACATCAGCTTGATTAACCGATTTAACGCTCGATTCATCGATTAGCACCAAATTAACGCGTCGAGCGATTGATCAGATCTTAAAATTACTGGCTTTTGGGAATAATACAAACGGGATCAATTGGGGGTTAATTCTTAGCTGAAATTGAGAGCAGGCGTTCAACTTGTGATTTCCAGTTTTGGTACACGTTAAAACGTAGCTTATAAATCTGTCAGGCGTTTCGGGGTGGTTCTCTCGTTTATCTATATATTTATCCTCTCAAAACGTATCACGTCATCAGTTATAGCAAATGCCAAAATGGCTACAATAACGCAAATGGGTAATTCATATACATTCCGCGTGACTGCTGCTACAGAGGTGGAGAATAATTCCATATAAGAACATTATTATATATCCCAAACGAATGCGGTTCTCCCATTTGTTTATTTCCGACATACCCATGCATGGGTGTGCATGGATGCACATGTGCCCCTCCGCATGCATACATGCATATAGATGTACATGCATGTGTGCGCCGTGCATGCAGGCACGCATGCATACATATGCACATGCATGTGTGTGCCATGCATGCATGCATGCATACACACCTATGCACATGCATGCATGCATGCATACATACATATGCACATGCATGCATGCATGCATACATACCTATGCACATGCATGCATGCGTGCGTGCTCTGCATATGTTCGTGTGCCGGGCATATGCATGCATGCGCGATGCATGTTTGCATGCATGCACATGCATGTGCCGCATGTGGGGATGATGTGCATGCGCATGCATCGTCTTAGTACGTGCGTCGTTTTTTACGGGTTATTATTATTATTATTAAAATTATATATAAAAAGGGAAACGAAAAAACAAAAGAAAAAACAGGTTGGGGAACGTCCGTCAGAAGTAACGGCGAAGGAAGCGTTAGAGTTGACGGGACCATGGTTAGATTCGAACCATGGTTAGGTTAACGGGAACCGGGGTTGGGTCAGAATTTAACCGTGGTTAGGTTAACTGTGACTGATTCCTTCTTCTTCTTCTTCATTTCGCCTTTCTCTGTTTCCTGTAAGAATATATAAGTTTCTATTTTGGCTCTGCGCCTCCGCCATAGCCGCAGAGCTCGAGCTCAGCTCTCCTTTCTGCTAGGGTTAGGTCAGATCTCTGTATCCCCTTCTCTCTCTCTCTCTCTCTCTCTCTCTCTCTCTGTGTATCTGGGCGATTAATCCTCTGTCGCCATAGCCAGCGCCTCTCTGTACTTGTCCGTCTTCTGATCCGAATTCCTTCTCTTCCCCCCCCCCTTCTGCCGGACTTTCTTCTGCTTCAGACACGCCTGAAATCTCCCCCGATTCCTCGCTCGGTTTCGCTCCGCATTTCTGCCTCAAAAACCTCGGTTTTGTTTCGCGCTGCATCTTTGTCTGATCTTCTGGATTCGATCCTCCCATGTCTGCCTGAAGATACAAAGGGCCTTCTCTGCCTTCCATAGCTTGGCATCTTCCTTCCTTCCTTCCTTCTTCCTCTTCTTCTTCTTCTTCTCCCCCAAAATATCTTCACTACGGCTTCGATCAGCACCGCAGTCTGCGACGAAGATATGCTGGGCAAGCGCCCTCGCCCTAACACCTTCCTCAGAAAGACAGCGAGCAAATCGCAGCTCCTCGGCTATGGAAACTCGATCAGCAAGGACTCTCCGCAGCAAGTTGTGGTCGGATTCAAGCTTGCCATAGAAGCTTCGGGAAGGCAGAGCCCCAACCCTAACCCTAACTGCAACCTCGGCTGCTCGCCGAACCCTAATTCTAACTACTACAGTCCTACCCCTAACACTAACCCGAACCCGAACCCTAACCCTAACCCTAACCCTAACCCTAATTCTAACCAGGCCTGTGAAAGCCCGAAATCTGTCCTCGATGTCTGCAAGGCGCCGGTCCACTCGAGCTCCTGCCGCCATAGCCAGATAGCTGCTCTGAGATCCCCTCGTTCTGTTCTAGGGAGCCTTCTGATATCTGCTGGGAACCCTGTCCCAGCGGGGGTAGGTCTAGGGATTGTGGTAGCCATTAAAGCTGAGGAGACAGCAGCAGCTGAAGCAGAAGCTAGGAAGTACATGAAGCACGAAGCTTCTGGGATAACTTGTGGGAGAACAGCTTCTTCCTCTTCTTCTTCTTCGTCATCATCATCATCAAAGAGCAATCCTGTTTCTATTGTAATCCCAGGCCTCAAGAAGAGCTTCAATGGTGAGGAAGAAGAAGAAGAAGAAGAAGAAGCAGATGATGATGCTGGTGATGATGGTGCTGGAGAAAGCCATAGCTGCAATGGCCAGGGTCTGAGCTGCTGTGCAGGATTCCATGGATCTAAGCTGCAGAGGAAGATGGATGTAGAAGGTGGAGAGAGGAGCAGATCAAATTGCCCGCAGGCAAAGATCATAGGCAAAGATCTTAAGGAAGGAGAAGGGGAATCCGAGGGTTTTGACCTAATTCGGGGCAGGAATGCCTCAAAGGGTGAAGATGAAGATGCCGGAGCTATGGAATGGATGAAGAGGGAGTCCATTTTCTCTGCTGCCTCGCCTGCAGCTTCCAGCAACAATCTCTGCAGCAGAGATGACTATGGAAGCTTCCATGGATCCTTGGCCCCACACTTCCTCAGCTTCTGCTGTCTCTGCAAGCGTCCCCTCGCGCTGGGCAGGGCCATTTTCATGTACAGGTAGAAGACCTAAACCCTAATCCTTGGGAAGCAATGTCTCTCTCTTAGAATCAATCCACTGCGATAACCCGAAGAAAATTTGACCGTAAACATAGAATGAAAGTAAAACTTCGATGCAGATCTTTGTAAGCCTTGTGCTTAGGGAAGACACATGTTCATGTATGAATAAATGTCTTAGACCCTAATTCTTGAGAACTCGCATCTGCCTGATAATCCAGATGGGATAGCAGCCGTTTAGAAGAAAGAATAAGCAGAATACCAATCAGAATGAAAAGGAAAAAAAAATTAACATAGATATTTAAGGCCCTCCTCTCAGCGCGGAGACATCTTTGTGTATAGGTTATACCCTAAACCCTAATCAATTGAGTCCCCATTTTTGCCACAGAAACCATTGTGGAAGCAGTGAATTGGAGGAAAGATTATGGTATACAGATTGAATATGAATAGAATTTTATGGAACAAGCATATACCACACAAGTTGTCTGTGATTTAGCATTATACATACCAGATCTCCTCATGAGGAGGCAAGCTTACAGCTTTGAGGTTTTAAACCCGGACATTTATGATCAAATCATCGCAGGATTAACATAGAGTTAATATGTTTTAAACCTTAGGTTAGTAATCATTGTGGTAGGATTCTTTTGGAAGTTCGTGTGTGTGTGTGTGTTTGTGTGAATGTATTCAGTGCTAAAAATCTAGTCAGTGAACGCATTTTCAGTTACCTCTACCCATGAAACCTTGTTTGTGGGTATGATGTAAAAGCTTCTATATATAAATATACACATTTATACACAGACATATATGAATATATACACATGCACATGCACATATTTGTTGTGTGTATTGCTGAAGCGGGTCAGTATGATCTGATGCTTTGGCAGAGGAGACCAGGGCTTTTGCTCGGCCGAATGCCGATATCAACAGATTGTACTCGATGATCGCAAGGAGAGGGCCTTGGCTTCATCATCCTCATCCTCAACTAAACCCAATTGCTATGGTGTCCACAATCATGCTCCTTTGCCTGCTGCCCATGCTGCTGCTGCATAGCATGAGCCAAGCTCCTTCCATTTTGCTTTGTTTTTTTTTGTTGTTGTTGTATATATATTTTCCGATCTACAGTTTGAGTAAATAAGGAAAAACCCATTTGGATCCTCTCTAAAACCGAGAGAGAGAGAGAGAGAGAAGAGAAGAGAAGAGGAAGCAAGAAGAAGAAGAAGAAGCAGAAGAAGAAGAAGAAGAAGAAGAAGAAGAAGAAATCCCCACTTTTTTTTCCTTTTTTTTTTAATGTAATTTTGCCACATACCTAAAACCCCAAAAACAAAAAAAAAACAAGAAGGTTGTGCTATGGCATATCTGAGCTTGAGCTGTGGGGGATGCTTGTAGAACTTGGATCAAAGCAGAAAAAGAGCAAAAGAGAAAAGCTGTTCAGTTGGCTAGGACGGATCTTGGCTATGGTGATGGATATCTCTCAGAGAATTATTGGTAATAGTTTCCGAGATTAGTGTTCTGTTGTATAGGATCGAGCAAGAACTGCTGTAAAAATTGGAGCTGGAGGAAGAAGCTCTTGTAATCGGATAGCATATCTTTCTGAAGTTGGGCTTTTTTTGGAATACAAATTCACCCCATTTGTCTGGTGTTCTCTTTCCTACTTCCAATTGGCTTTCTTGCAAATACTGTGTGGATCAAGTCTTATTAACAAGGATGATTTCTCTGTTGCTTTCATCAGGTCAGATCTCTCTTTCTCTCTCTTGAATTTGCTGTTAAATAATGAAATGTTTTTTGTTCCCTCAATCCTAAGCCAGTTGAAAAGTGGTCATGACTATGCATTTGTTCATCAAAATGACTGAAATGGGGGCATGCCAGATTCACATCTGTCTGACACGTTCTGGTAAAAAGAACACAGTTAACAGTACTTGATCATGAGCTATATGCACTTATGAACAGTAGCACATTTATCCTTCTGATGGTGGTGATCTCACCATCAATCTGATCACAGCAGCTGGAAGCATATATATAACTAATATGCATGAATACATTTGTGATAGCAGCAGAGTTTATTGCTGTTCATGGAAAGCTTTTCCTGGTCATCAGCTCTGATGCAACTGGCATCTTCCAGCCCCATGGATATGAAAATTTCAAGCTTAGTACATAGCTGAATCCCCCACTGATCGAAGCAGCTCTTCGAAAATCCAGTCGCAAAGCGCCCCATAGCCGAATCAAAGTAGTGCAAGAGGGGCCCAATCTGGTCATTCCATGAGCAGTCAGTCTTTTGATCCAGTGGAACAGCATTTGATGATGATTCATGCATGCATGAATGAGGTTAGGAGACAAATGATTTGTTTGGCTTAGTTATTCATTTCAATCCTTGTCTTTCTTTTGGAAGACCATTTGGCTGCTCATCTTTCTTTGGAAGGGAAGCAATTTGCAAGCAAATGGAACCAAGGAGACCTTTCTTCTTGTCTCTGTCTCCTACACAGAAAAAAGAAAGAAGAAACAGAACAACTATTTTAGTACTGGTACACACAGTTTGGTACTATAATATATATATATATATATTTGGCCCAATAACGGAGAAGAGAAAGGAAATGTATGCCTAAAAGAAAGAGGATAACTAATCCTTTTTTTTTATTTGGGGGCCATTGAAATGTCATTTGGGTCCTTTGTTTTTTTTGGCCTTTTCAGTTTTTCTGTTCTCCATTTCTTTAAATGGGCGTTGAAAATTGGATGCAAAGTAAAGTGCCCATCAATTTTTTTGTATGTAAGGGTTGCTCTCTACACAAAACGGAGACAAAAACAAAAATTACTAGAGAAATTCGCTGTTTTTGCATAGATCTATGTATGTGATTAGGCTGCCACTAATGATCAGCATGACCGTAATCGCTGTGATTAAATCAAGCCAGGGGTGATTAGTGGGCCTCCGTCCATTAGTGAATCATCTCGTCCGTGCATGTAATCAGCTCTATTTTCTTAATCACGGCTCACTAATTGGGCTTTAGAAGGGATTGTTTTAACTAATCTCCTTGATTACGCTCTAAAAGCATGCATGCATACATACATTAGACATACAAACATGCATACATGCATACTTGCATGCATGCATGCATACATACATGCATGCATACATACATTTAGACACACAAACATGCATACATACATGCATGCATACATACAGATGCATACATGCAATGCAATAAATTAATAATTAAGAAAATAGACAGAAAAAGGCATGTTAAGAAAAAAAACAGAAAAAGAAAAAAGGGGGCCGCGTAAATAAAAAAAGAATTAAAAAAAAAAGGAAGAAGAAAGAAGGTTTCCAATTTTCAATTTTTTTATTTTTATTTTCTGGGCAGGAAAGCGACGGTGACGTCAGGGGAATCTGGTGGCGCACGGATGGCGGACACGTGGCGGGATGTGAGTGGTCCTCGGGATTCCCGAAATAAAAATAAATATATAAAGCGCCCTTTTTTTATTATTATAGTTTTCTTTCATTTCCGCGTCTTTCTTTTTCTTTTTCTCGGTTGTTTTTTCTTTCTTTCTTGGGCCCACTGTTTTCCGTAATTACAAAACTAGGCCCCATCTGCTTCTTCTTCTTTCTTTCTTTCTTTCTTTCTTTCTTTCTTTCTTTCTTCTTTCTTCTTCTCCAGTTTCTCTTGGGAAGTAACAGGTACATGATGAAGATGGAATGTTCATTCAAGCACCGATCGATCGAACCCCCGTCTGGTTTCGATCGAGATGCATTATCATGAAATGCTTGGTCAGTTCCGATGATGGGAATCGGTTTCGATTTCCCTGCTTCTGCTGCTGCTGCTGCTTATGCTGCTGTTGTTGCTTCTATTTGCTTCTGTTGCTTCTGTTTGCTTCTGTTTGCTTCCATTTCTTCTGCCTTTTGCTTTTCCGCTCTCTGCTTCTGCTTCCGAGGTGGAATTTTGCCCTCCCCGATTCAGGACCCCCCCCCCCTCGACGATCTTCATGCAAGAACGAATCGATCGCAGAAAACGCTTGTTCGCATCTGGCTTTTTTCTTCTTCTTTTTTTTACCCCGGCGTACCAGAAGACAGACGTTTTGGCCGTGTGATCGAAACCATGATGCAACCAGAAGAGTGCACAGGAAGCAGACCAAAGTCTCTACTACTGGCTCGCTCTCTGCTTACTTACTGTATCAGCACAACACGGATAACTGTGGAGCAGTCGGGGAATTCTTTCGATGATGCCGTGTGGTGCAACAGCTCAGGTCACTGTCTCTTCTTTTCCTACCCTTTTTCCCTTTGGTTCTTTTTCTCTTTTTTACTGTTTGAAAGCTAACTAGGGCTTTGAGATTGGGGTTCTCTTTCGATTTGATTCGATTTGATTGTCTATGTGTATATATATATATACACTTACAGTAGAAGAACCAGCAATAAGAAAAATGAAAACAACACACGCAATGGAGAGAAAAAGAGTCAGGTTCACAGTTATATGGATGCACGTGCATGCACATGTGGCTATCTTTAGAAACAAAACCAACCACATTTTAACTACTAGAACTTTGCCTTTTTTGTCTAAACCCTAAACCCTAAACCCTAAGCCCTAAACCTTGAACCCTAAACCCTAAACCCTAAACCCTAAACCTTGAACCCTAAACCCTAAAACCCTAAAGCCTAAACCTTAAGCTCTAAGCTCTAAACCCTAAACTTGAGACCCTAAACCCTAAACCTTAAACCTTAAACTCTAAGCTCTAAACCCTAAACTCTCTGAAAACCTCATCTCCAAAACTTTTTAAAGGAGAATCGTGCGTTCACACTGCCTCCCCCGATCCACAATGGCCGAGCCGTTGTTACCATACGGCCTG
Organism: Azolla pinnata; assembly: GCA_037176905.1. Taxonomy (NCBI): domain Eukaryota; kingdom Viridiplantae; phylum Streptophyta; class Polypodiopsida; order Salviniales; family Salviniaceae; genus Azolla; species Azolla pinnata. Next base: position 14,547 of record JBBBWG010031086.1, on the reverse strand, counting down.
AAATGTTGTTACACATACGCTACGCGTACAATCCGTATGCTACGTATTTTAAAAGCATTTTATACAAAAAAAAAAATTAGACATGTATTTTGTCGTACGATTTCCAAACACATAGAATACAGGCTACACACGTAGAACACAGGTTAAATATGTAGAAAATAGGTTAAATACGTATAATACAGGTTAAGTACGCCAGGTATCTGTACAACTTTACAATCAATTAAACCTGCATATCACTAAGACCTTTTGTATTCCATTTCTCGACATCAGTAAATTTATAAAATCTCAAATTATCGAAAATCAAGTTGAAAATGCAAGCTAATCAACTGGATAGCCCCAGTAAAAAAATGGTTCTGACAGCTCCAAAACGTTAAATACGTGCGCGAGACCTCGAAGTATTTGAACGCGTAGTTTACTTACAAAATACGCGTTCTTGTTTTTTTTTTTCTGTTAACAGCACAGCAACGGTCACCGGCCCAAATTCCATGTGTACATTCCGTGGTACTCTTGAAGCCCATCATCAGAAACGCGGGTAAGAGAAGCACATGGGCACTCTGTTTACCTGTCACACACAGGATCCTGTAGTATAATCTCTCTTTCTCTCTTTCTCGCTCTCGATGTCTGTAACTGTACACGTATGTATGTATGTATGTATGTATGTATGTATGTATACGATGCATATGTATGTATTCGTGGCCCTGATCGATTATCAGCTTTTGTCGATTAACCCTTTCTCTGAATTCTAGGGCTGCCCTGGAATCAAAATCGCCACCCCCGATCTC
>JBBBWG010031086.1:0-13665 GCA_037176905.1 Azolla pinnata | reverse complement strand
ATTATCAGCTTTTGTCGATTAACCCTTTCTCTGAATTCTAGGGCTGCCCTGGAATCAAAATCGCCACCCCCGATCTCTTTCTCCATCTCTCTCTCTCTCTCTCTCTCTCTCTCTATTATATCTCCTTCTGCAGAAAGCTTCTGCAGAAAGCATCGTCCGTACGTTCGCTGCTCCGCGATGTACGTACTGCGATCGTGTTCGCACACTCGCATGCTCCCGCACCAATCGCATCGCGCCCGATTGGGCTCCGCTAATGTAACTGCAACCTCATCCGAAACGCCTCTCTGAATTGTCACCTGATGATCCGGCGGTGGAGAGACGATTACATATCTATACGGTCTATAGATCGATATATGTAAAGTAAAATCCAATCATTTTGTTGATAGCTGATAAAGAGATTTAATTGTCATACGTCTGTGTTTATATATATATATATAGGAAAACTACCAAAAAACACCTAACAAAATTATAAATTACATTTTAATGCCTGCTAAAACAAAGACTTGCAAACTAGCACCTAATTGTAAATATTAACACCCAATTTTTTCCAAATGAAAAACCCTTTTATTAGTTAGAGAGAATACACGAGAGAACCAAATAAAGTCTAAAGATAATTATGTATCAAATCAATTAATTGTGAGCCTAATTAACATCGGAATAAATTGACTGATTAACGCCAAATTAATGTGCTAATCCATTTATCAGATTCTAAAAATACGCTAACTTTTGTTTAATCGAATGTAGTAAGGGAATCAATTAAGATCGACTAGTGGGAAACGACTAGGAAGAAAATCGGTTAACGCTTATGCTAACAGAATTAATCGGGTGTTAATTTCTAGTGGAAGATGAGAGTAGGTGGTGTTGATTTGTAGCTTCTGATTTTAGCAGGCGTTTAAATGCAATTTATAATTTGTTAGGCGTTTCTTGGTAATTCTCCTATGTATGTTTTGACCACTAATTGTGTGGCCTTACTTGTTCAGAATGGGCCAGATCTCTTTGTAGATCGCATCATTAGTCGCGTTTCCTTTTGTTACTAATGCGAAGAATGAGCGGATATTATTGGCCTAGTTTTTATCATTTCGGCATTCGCCCATTCATCATCACTCCCGCATCAAGTCCCTTGGGGTTCGCAGCCGCAGTGTGATTATACAACAACAGACAGGCCCATCGAGCGAGCTGTTAAAAAGCAAAGAGACTTTTTACTAATTTTGTTTTCCCCCCTTCCCCAACATTCCCGAAATATTTGCATCGTCCGAATCGATGAAAAAGATCGGGCTCTCTTATCTGGGCTAGATCTTCGCGAAATGGATCCTTTTTAAAGAAAAAAGAAATAGACGTCTGAGAAAAAACTGGTATAGTTTGATCAGCTCGAAAAAAAAAACGGAGTCTGGAGATTGACTGTGGTTTTACTCCTGCCCTCGTTGCGGGCTTTTGAGTGAATCGACTGGACGTGTCCAGCCATTCAAACCTCTGAATTTGGTGCTCGCTAATTCTAGTTATGAAAATTAAGTGAGTTATATAAGTACTTACAAATCAATACGTCTCCAAAACCATTAGGGGTATTGATTGAATTACCTAAAAATATAGACCTCGGAGGAAAGAATCGCAAGAAGATCATAACCAATCTCTGGCAAAAAGATGATAATGGAAAACAATTGGATGATCTTTCCTTTCTCTTTCCTTGATCAAGTGATCGATAGAAGGCATTGAGGGTATTGTCAAGAAAACATAGCACAAACAAGTCATGTATATTTGTACGAAAAGCAACAGCTTTGCAGTGCCAAAGTAAAGACAACAACTCCGAAAACCAGGGGTAAGATAAACTTCATGCTCTAGTTATAATCGACATTAATCTTCTTGTTTTTGCGCAATAAATGGAGGGGTAGACCAGATAAAACAAATCTTAGGGGTATTATTTGTGAGGATAGGAAAATGCACTGCAGAAGATTCATGTACATATTTGTAGGAAGCAAGAAAAACATTGGATTGGCAGATATCCACAGTTTTTTTTTTCCAAAATAAAGCTCATGACGTTGGTTTAGAATTTGGTCACAAATGTGATATATTACATATATACAAGTAATACATAATGATCTATCCATCATTTGATTACGTAATCAGAAGTGAAAATAACCAACGAGGGTTTATATCTCCGTATTATGTATCTCCACCTGTAAGAATAAAATTCTAGTTTTTGATAAAAAACATTTTTTTTTCGCAAAATTAAATCCTTTCGTTAATACAAAGAGAATGACTAAGTAACTACAGTCTTGCTGGCGGATATAACCAAAATGACACCATCTTGGTTTGTCGTATGATACTGTCAACATGTCCTTGTATTGCATCAACATTTTCTTAACCATGACATTAGAGAAACCAACCATTATATTATATTATATTGTTCTCTTAACATGAAAACAAGCTCCTCCTAAATTGTGGTTACAATTTTTTCTATTAGCATCACTATGATCCCTTGAAAACACTTTATACGCCGAGCCTTCCAAGTATATATATACCACATAGTGTTACAGGAAAAAAAAAAACAAAACTCTCATTTGATATGATCTTATATCTTATACGTATCTTGATTCTTTGGTTCATGACAAATTTGGCTAGAATAAACGTAGATTAGGTAAGATGCAATTGAAGTCTCGTATATAATAACTATCTTAAATTTCGATGTCCATTCTGCTTTCTCCAACGAGAACAAGCCATAATACATAACCAAGTTGCAAACATGTCGTGCAACATAACAATCCCATCAACAATACTTTTTTTTGTGTTTCCTCGTCACAAGTATACATCGGGCAGGCTATTGAATATGCCATGGGCTCTCGTGTTATAAACCAATTAGACACTGCATGACAAATGAATAATTGTTGAAAACATAATAATCCCTGCCGTTGGTTTCCTTTTCCACAAGCTCTCTAAGAACTTTGATAAATAATTTGAAGTTATAACTTACCGTATCCAATCAGAGAAAGGCGCCTGCACTTCATTTATACACTTCTGAATAGCTTCGGGGATTACGGATAAGGTAAACACCATTAGAGTTTAGTGAAGGGTAGAATTGGTGGTTTTAACAAAGGGAAAACTACCAGAAAAACGCCTAACAAAATTAGAAATTACATTTCAACGCCTACTAAAACCAGGAATTACAAATTAACGCCTAGTTTTAAAAATGAGCCATCAATTTAATTGATTAACACCAAACCAATGAATTGTGAGCACAAATTAACATCGAATTAATTAATCGGTCAACGTCAAATATACTGATTAACACCAAATCAACCCGTTAATCAATCAATCAGAGTCTAAAATTACGAACTTCAGTGAATCGAATACAGTCAAGGGAATCGATCGAGATCAATCAGTGGGAAGCGATTCGAAATGAAATCAATCGACGGCATAACAGACGGAATTAATTGGGTGTTAACTTCCGGTGGAAGACAGTTAATTTGTGATTTCTGATCTATAATTTTGTCAGGCGTTTTATTTTATCTGCCTTCAGAAAGAAAAACAGTGCGTCGGTGTTTTTTACGAAGCAAGAACAGAAGAAGTAGAACAGAAGAAGTGGAACAGAAGAAGTCGTAGATCGTCTGCAGGTCGTCGGCGAGGTCGATCCACGCCAGCGAGCGAGCTCCGTTTCCGTTTCCGCGTTTCCCTCTCTGATCCATCCCTGCGAGGCGATGGATGCCGCAGTGAAGACGAGAGCCTCCTTCCGTCACAGGGCTCCCCATTCACCACCAACAATGCCGGGCCCTAGCTCTGGCTCCGTCCCGGGAACGTCCTATACAGCATCGGCATCATCCGACGATTCTCTGAATTCGAGGCTTAGCAGATTATTGAAGATGGGATCCGACGAGTTCTACCAAGCAGGTGCGCTTTCCTGTGCGAATACTTGTTTTCCATGTACTCGTATATGCATATACGCATGCGCATACGTCCACGTACTTGTACATGTACCCGTGCGCAACATGTGCACACGCATTATCTGTGCATCTATGCGACCTACACGTATACGCACGCATCAGACGAGCGCACACAAATGCACGTACACATGCACCTATTTGTTCACCTATAAGGAGATGCATATCCTTGTCCACATCCACGGCCACTTGCACTTCCACATTCCCATAGATACACATACGTAGAGTGGATACATCCACAGCCACATCCATGTTCACGTATGCTCACAAGCACGCTTGTGTTAAATGTGTCCCTGCCTGAGAAAACAAAAAGGAAAGAAAGACACATCAAATTCTTTGAATGGGAGATTACTTTTGGGAATGTTGCCTCATCTTGAAGACCAAAGAAGCTGGCATTAATATATAAGTAGGTACCAGACTTTCCCATAAGTAGGTACCAGACTTTCCCGTAAATGTAAACATGATGGTAGGTATGTACATGCACTGGATTTTTCTACCTTCAGAAAAATTTGATGGCTTGCTTATTCCTCTTCTTCTTAAGGAATGTGGTTTGTTCAATGTATGACCATAGAATGTAGAAACGCGAAAGTTCAATGTATGATCATGTAATGTGGAAACACAAGGAAGACCTGTACGTGGAGATGGAAACTTACAACCTAGAAATAAAACGAAATAGCTATGGGTTGATGAGGCTGGCAATCTTATGTTTATTTGATCATATCCAAGGTGGAGCGAAATGCCATTTCAAGATGTAGAAAAACAATGGGTCCCTGAGAAAGCTAAACACGTTGGTGTCAAAGGATATTGATGGTGGCTTATCATAAACAAGAATATTGTTGCGAGTTCCTGATGAACATGGCTGTTAGCACCTGAGCTCTTCTATCTTATGAGCACTAAATCGATGTTCAAGACTTTCTGTAAGATTTGTACCAGCTTTGGATATCCCCTAACAAGGGTAGAAGTATTTGTTGATAAAATTGGAGCAGTCATTTTGAATACAGAACAGAACTCATTGATGATCGTTCCAATGAAATGGTGAACATGCTTGGTTCTTCATTCAAATTTTATTTTTATTTTTGAACTGCTTGATTATGCTGTGAGTTCAACATTAAATTGATCAACTCAATTTACTACTTTGTAAGGAATCGAATCTTAACAACACATGAACGAGAAAAAAAAGGTTGAAGTAGGTTTATATGTGGGTGAGATCACGTAAACAGAGTGATTATGTTAATTCATGATGTTTTGAAATTTCATGATTTATTTTGATATTTCTGCAGTCATCCTTGATGAGTTTCTGGAATCCTACCTGCATACCTACTTGCGAAAGAATAGGCCACCAGCTGGTTTCCAAGATGAAAATGGGATGCTATTCACCAAAGTATTTACTGGAGATGAGGAGTTGTATCGGCGTGTCTTTATGGTCTTCTATCGCATGTAAACCATTTGGATAATTTCTCATCAGCAAGGTCTAATTCAATGAATTGGAGACATGTGTTGCTGGTGCCTCATCAGGTAATTGACATGGTGGATGCGTACTGTTGATAGGTCTTTGACTTTTGAACATGGAAATACTGCTGACAGCTCCACAAAAAAGCAACCTGGTGAGCTTCTTCCATCTACCTTTGAATCTGAATTTTTAATTTATGTTTTGATTCCTTCACGTAAGATGAACGGTCTCCCTCTGAAAAGGTAGAAAGATACTTTTCAAACGGGATCTTCAATTTTTACATTTTGATGCATTTGCATAAGGTTAATGGAATTCTGACAAGGCTGTTTAATACTGATAAATATTAAAAGATTCTAAACTATGTACTGATTGTTCTATTTCTTTGTTTGTATCAGCCGATATTATGTATGAGAAGAAGTATTTTGATATATCAAAGCTGCTGGATATATGTGTTGTATACGGATACGAAAATCTAGTTTTATCTGAACGGCTGGTAAATATGGACATTAAATCATGGTCTAGTTGGTTGTTAACGCTTTATTAATCATTTGCTGGAAAAAATTTGGCAGCTAAATAATGCATTCACCTCCATCAGACAACTGCACAGTGATCTGGCCAGTCTTGTAGCTTTGCATTCCAAGACTATTCATACCATTCACCAACTATGTTTTTCTACTCTAATGGTAAATTTTATTTCACCAACTATGTTTTGGTTACCGTTCTGTTTTAATGTTTGATCAGGGCATTTGTATGGTATCGTTAATGCTATTTTGTGGTTTAACTTATCCAATAAGTTGAAGTGGTCTTAATCATGTGTGTATTTTTCGGCATGGAGATACTGTAATGATGTGATAGGAGTAACATAAAAAAATGACGATTTGAACTTCTATCTATCAAGAATTTCGTGGAGCTTTTTGATTTAGCAGTGCTTTGAATTTATGATTATACAAGAATTTTAGACGCCATTTCTTATTTGTCAAGCATGTTTTCTTTTTAGAAACAAACATGACCCCTTATTATCTAAAGCAGCCAACGCAATTTCTATTTTTAAAATTTGGGTGCATGGTACATAGTTGATAAAAATATTGCAATAGAGTAAGTAACCCACAAGAAATATCAATGTAATGAGACATGGATGATCTCTTTAACACAAGTGTCGAGCTCACACTGGTACCACTGAATAGTACACTAAAGTCTAGCCATGAATTCAATCCATGGTAAGTATGCAATTTCCAGATTGTAGCTCTTGTGGATGTTTGTCATTCTGTTAGTCTCGTGATAAATAGGACGATCTTCTATGAGCTGCACACATCTGAAGATGTAGAGTCCGTGACCTTTGGGTCTTCCAAGCCTTTATTACACTACCTATTGTGAATTCTTGTGTTGAAGTTGCTGGCAGGAATATTTAGCGTAGGCTTGAATGCAGATGGATGATTCAATTTTAATTGTCTCTCAACCCCTTGATTGGTGTCTGGCTTCTACATTTCTTGACCCTGTTGGAGGGAAGTAACATAATGCAGTGAGTAGGATTTATATCATTGAGAGTTCAACCTGATTCACATGTATTTGGCCTCATCATCATTCTCTAGTTCCTGGATGTAAAAGCGTGGAAAAGCAATGTGATGTTGCTGAATCTTTGTGGTGTTCGATTTCTAGTGGTTGGTCTGTATGTGGACTCCCATGAAAGCCTCTATATGGGATAGAACTTCCTTGGGGCTTTCGTGTATCTTCATAATGAGGAGCGTGTTTCTTCCTTCCATTCTTCCAAAGCTTGTCCAGAGTGCTCCATTGCAGTTCCAAACTGCAATAGATTGCTCTATTTCCTTTTTGGTTGCATTCCTTGCTGTTGATAACATCATGAAGATCATGGTAGACAGTGATCTTGCCTTCCTTTGATTTTGTAGTTGATAGCATACATTGTCTGCTAATTCTATGATCAGTGAGTGGAATAATCAGAAGAACAATCATGTTCTTCATTCTGCTTGTTTTTGAAACAAGAGGTGTAAATGTTGCATGTACTGTGAGAAAGGAATAAGGAGAAAGACCATCTATAAAGACAAGTAATCCATTAGATGTGATCTAACATACTGTGAGAAAGGAATAAGGAGAAAGACCATCTATAAAGACAAGTAATCAATTAGATGTGATCTAATATAGGAAATGCTTTGAAAGAGGGAACAGAACACAACCTAAAAAGAGGGAAAAGCAGAGTCAAAGTTGTATGGCGTTCTGTAGAAAGAACTATATGAATCTCTAAAAATGAATACAGGAGCCTCCTAAACTAATCTTAATGGACATGCAGTGCATTCATGAAGCTATATAAAGCTGCTGGGAATCATGATACAATTAATGATTGGTGCTTGGAGCATCCCGTATTCTTCAGCCTGAGGGTGGGAAAATATGAGTCTAGAATTAAGGCTTCTGCCATTCATTCGTGAAATTGGAGGAATATAAGGTTTTACCATCCAAGTAATGGCCTTCAATGATAACTGAATCTAGTAGGTTTGACACCAGATCAAGCTTCCTATTAAGGTGCCATGTTTATTATTAGAGTAGAGTCATCTGATAGGAAGTGCACATACTTGGCAACATCTGGATAGGCTTTTAGTATTAATGGTTTAGGAACATGATTAGGATCAAAGTATGAGGGCCATGTAATATAATCCTAGCTGATGAGAACAGCCTTAATAGTGATTGAGGCTATTTATTTTCTTTAAAATTTGAAGTATCTTTCTTTTTGCAATGGGCTTCTTTTCTAGAAGCTTTGGAAAGAAACCTTCAAATGGCATGTAATTGGAGACAATTCGATATGCTTTCACCGTTGATAAGCACTCACATAATGAGAAACAAAGAACCAAATTGGATCGGCTTTCAATGTTGATAATTGATGTCCTTGATATAATCTCAGTAGTGATTGAAGCTATCTAATCAAAATCACACATATTCAATGAATTAGGACCGCTCTTAGCGTAGGTGGTGAAGATGAACGCTGCTCTCATTAATGTATTAAATGTATTTCACTCATGAATTTCCGCTAGATTCACATTCTAAAATCTTAATATTTTGAAGCAAAACATATTACCTGTTTAGAAGCAATTGAGTAATTCATTTTCGAAGTCTGATGATTTTTGGTGGTAATGTAAATGGCAAACATGATATATTGTATTGTTCTATTTGTATATCAGGGGCATGAACGAATATCCAGGGTTCAAGATGAACTGATTGAGGTATTTTTTTATATCCTGTAAAGACATTCCGCGAGTTTATTAAAAGTTTTCTTTTGTAGTGCAGAAGTGACTTGTTTCAGTGAGGATTATTTATAGTTGGTTGATGTTCTTGTGGCAAATATATCAGATTCCACATGTTACATTCCCCTTGGTTTTTCTCATACATAGCCATAAACAAACAGTGAGAATAGCTCCCGAGTCTCCAGAAATCTTACTTGAGATGAGAAAGTTCAAATTGTACCTCACAATGAAAATGTCACCATGATATAAAGAAGCTACATGCTATGCGTTAATATTGCAGGGGGCTATTTTTTATTTTGATGTAGAAACTGACAAAAATTAGAATTATCTCTGAGTTAAACAGCTGAAGCTGAACTGATGCCCAATGTATTGAAACAGCTTGATAGGTCGAAAGCCTGAGTTTTGAATTGAGACTTTGGATCGTATTTCAACATCTGGCTGTCTTTTTCAGTTATCCAACGAATTGGCCATGATGTGATAAGTTAGATAAAAAATTTCAAGGAAAATTTCAAGTGGCCTTCACTTGGCCAATCTTATGATATTGGTCTTGTGGCAAGTTCTGAGGTTGTTTTAGCTGGTCTATGCCAATGTGAGAGAGGGAGAGAGAGAGGAAAGCAAACATCAGAGAGAAAAAAAGATATACTAACGTTTGCTAAGGCCCATATGACCCATGAGACAAAGCATACAATAATGTTTGTGTATCCATTTATCTATGAAAGTACAATGTCGATTACAAAGACAATCATCTAATGTTTATATAAGATAAAATATCATATTTATAGTGTCTAATATATATATATATATATTGAGTGAGAGAGAGAGCCAATCGGGAAATAGATGAGATGATTGTTTCCACTTTCTGAAAAACATGAGGTTGTAAGTTGGATACGATGATTTGACTTGTAACCAAGGAGAAATGATAGAAAAGATGTGTGAAAATAAGGATTATAACCAAGAGCATTATATTGATAGTCATATATCCTAGCATTGAAGTTAGGCTCAATAGATGAAAAAAAGAAAGTGAGTGAATGGAGATTTTATGTTTTTAACTGATGTGGGAAGGTTGTAATGGATGATTGATATCAGATGCTGAACAATGTGACCGATGTACTGATTTCCATACATGCATTTCTGCATGTACACCCAGAAGGTGCAAATATATTGGTCCATCAGAGGTACCAAATTTTTTTTCATTCATGTTTTGTGCTCATTTCTTTCATTGCTTATAGCTGTTGTTGCTTTTCGCTTTTTTAGCGAAGAAAAATATCAAATTTTCCGGATACTTTCTACGATGCATGATTCGTTATTGCCAACTGTGCAAAAAACATTTTCTCACTTGGGAGGAATCATTGCAGAACGTCAGATCAAATTTTTAAGAATTTTCAGGTTTAAAACCATAGAGGTTGCTTGGAAGTTATTGTGCCTCTCTTATCTCAGCGATTTTAATGCATTAAATGGCAACGGTATGGGAGTCTCGCAGACAGAAATGTTTAACCCGTTGGCAAGAGGGGAAGAATTTCTTCAAGCTTTGTTTTCGATGATTGAAGGACCCTCTGATTTCTCGTTGATGGAAGAGCTTTTGAACCATGGGTCCCTTCTTAGAAATATTGAAAAGAAGCATAAACTCTTGGACAAAGTGAAGGACCTGTGCAAGAGAGGTGATCATTTCTGCTTCTGCTTCTGTCTGAAAAATTCCTCTGGATACTTTATTCTGTTTGTTCTCTGACATCACTCTCGTTGGGATTATTAATAGTTGCTTACTTTCTAATTGATAAGAGACCCCATGCTCTTTGATTCTTAAAAATGAAAGCTCAGCTTTACCTGTTTTATTCTGTGGTTTGCAGGCTTGATTGCATTAGATAGTGCTCAGTATGATTATGTTGAAGGAATAGTCGGGCACACATTTGCTGCCATGAGATCGCATGTACCTAATGCTTCTGTGCCTGTTTTGAAAACCCCACAAATTCCTGAAGATGACATTTTGTATGAATCTAAGATAACCCATATCAAAGACATCCTTCCTGAGTATGGTCGTGGATTTCTTGCTGCATGCCTTGAAGCATACAATGATAATCCGGAAGAAGTTATCCAGAGGATTTTAGAAGGTACACTTCATCCTAGTCTTCAATCTCTCAATATCGCCTTGGAAAAGAAGCCTGAGATTGTAGCACCAAGTTTGTCATCGAAAGATAAAGGGAAAGGAAAGATGGATGAAACAATTCTCCTAAGTTCAAAGGGTGGTTTGAATTCTAATGTTGGGCTTCACGACAAACCTCCCAGCATGTTAGCAAAAGACAAAGGAAAAGGAAGGATCAATGATGGCACTCTTGGACATGGGTCAGTGAGGGGTTCGAGTTCCAGAGGTTGGTTACCTGATGCAAATAGTTTAAAGCAGAGGCAAAGCTCATCAACATCAGCCAGTATCTCAACTGTTCATGGCAATGGAATTGGTTCATCTCCATCATCATCATCTTCTTCTTCTTCTTCTTCTTCTTCTTCCATAGCACATCCTGATGAGCATGCCAGACACATGGAAGGACGTTTTGTACGGAAGTCAAAAGGAGATGAGGATGTAGCGGATTTCCTTGATGCTCGCAATGAGGAAGATTTGATCCGCACAGTCTCCTATGCAGCACAGTATGAGGATGAGTATGATGACTCATTCGATGATCTGAATGCGGAGATTGCGGATGGCATCGAGGAGACGGAGGTGCTTGCAGATAGAGTGAAGTTAAGATCGTCACTGGAAGGTCTGAGCAGGGGCGCGAACAATTGGGTGAATGATCATGGTGGTGGTAGTAGTAGTAGTAGTAGTAGACATCATCATGAGAAAAGCAGCCCTGCGATTGCGAGTAGTGGTGGTGGGATGTCGGAGTCAATGAAGGGAATGCAGGAGCAAATGGGAAGAGGAAGAGGAAGCAGAGGTAGAGGTAGGGGGAGGTTAGAGAGGCCGAAGGGTCAATTCTTTGTGAAGGATGGGAAGAACTATAGCTACAAGGTCAGTGGATCGGTGGCGGTTGCAAATGCTGCAGAGGCAGAGGCTATTGTGAGAGCTGCAGCCGAAGAGGCGCTTGGAGGAGGTGGGAGAAATGCCCCAATAGTTGATGCTAATCCCACACATGATGGTGGTACCAATAATTTACCTCATGGCCGGGGAAGAGGTGGTCCGAGAAAGGCTTACGATCCACACCACCGGAAGGATCGTGCAATGAAGAAGCACTTCTCGAGCATCAGCGGGTTGTAGCAGTAATTTCTGCTTGTCATTCTCTTTCTCGCTTCCTCCGCCAGGAACGGGGAATTGGATGGCTGATAACGCTCCAGGGCTCACTGCAGAAATAAGAACTCGATCATGTGAATACGAGCGAGCTTCAAGGCACATCCTTTTTTGCCAAGGTATGAGAACTAAACAACACGGATGATCATATAGTAGTATATGATTGCATTATGTCAGTATATGCCAATTATTGCATTAGTATCGGTGTATGTATATGGTGCTGGAAATGGAGACAGCAATGACGCTGTCATGTATGGTATCTTGTGGATTTAGAGTTATTTCTGGCAAATGGGTCATCTTAAGAAGAGCACCATTTCCAAAATGTATTTTTTGCATACTGTGGGAAAGCTTACTAATAAGTTTATATGGGGACCGAGGGAGTGTATCAGGGAGTAAACAAGCTGAAAATAGCGGTTCACATTATAGTCTGCTTGTTGTTGAGGAGTTTTGTTTATTGTTGGTGAGAATTTGCTCACATTTGTAAAAAAATTGTCAAAACTTTGGAAATAGATTCATATGATACTTCATGATCGTATCTACGACGGATTCACAGAAAGTATCACAAGACATTTCATTGATGGTGAAGTGGAAAAGCTGGTGAACAAAGCCCTTTCCTTTTGCTATGTCCAAAGAATGCATCCTCTATGAGTAATATATGTAGAATTCTTTGAGGGCTTTTTTTCCTTTTTAAGGCAATTCAGTCAGGGATGTAGAAGTTGCTTCTGTGGGTGAATTTGCATCAAGAATCTGAGAACACATCATGGTTTATTGTCTTTGATTGGGGACATGGTTTGGGGTTTAGGGATGAAGGGCACTCCAAAACACATGCCTTGATTGATTAGGGTTTTGGATTTCAGGTTTCGGATGAGAGCTTGACACCACTCCAATAGTGTTATATATAGCGGATGAGACCTAGGACCATCTGGCTCTATGCATAAACCACAATGCATAGCTTGATTGATTAGGATTTGGTATTTAGGGTTCAGGTGAATTATGCCTTGAGCATAGTGTGCATTGGCGGAAGCCTCGGCAAAGATGGCGGAGCCAAATTAGAGTTGTTATGGGGTTGTGGATGCACGATGCGACTATCGAAGAAAAGTATCAGAATACCCTTAGAAGTTGACTCGTTGATCAAAATTGCCCCTTTACGTGTCGATATTGTAAAACTACCATTTTGCCTAAGAAAGCATGACTCTGCTCCGCCAATGTTAGCCATGGCTGTTCTGTCGTCAAATTACGACAAAACAATTTTGAGGATGTTATCGACCGGTCCACCATGTCAGAGGTGTACAAATGAAGAGGTTAAGGTCATGAGATCAATCCCTAACAATTCGCGGAGATACGTGGAGTGAAAACAATTCGATAGTTCAAGAGTGTTGTAGTGAGATCTGGCACATTGGTTTAACTTTCGGCGTAGGTGTACAAGTAACCTGACTTACCAACTCGATGTGATCAATCAATCGCGCGTTAGCTTTTAAATCAATCATTCTTGCGTTAGTTTTTAAAACTAGGTATTAATTTGTACTTTTTGGCTCCGGTAGGCATTAAAATGTCATTTATAATTCTGTCAGGTGTTTTTTGGTAATTTTTGCTTGCACAGTTTCCTTAAACCCTAAACACTAAACACAAGCAACAGTACGATTTCCAGCTCTAAGCCTTGAACACAGTAGCCCAACTTCTTCAAGGGAAAATTACCATAAAAAACGCCTAACAAAATTATAAATTACATTTTAACGCCTACTAAAACTAAAAATTACCGAGCAA